>JAJOOR010016345.1:0-50881 GCA_036250505.1 Solanum acaule | reverse complement strand
CCCCCCCCCCCCCCCCCCCCCCCCCCCCCCCCCCCCCCCCCCCCCCCCCCCCCCCCCCCCCCCCCCCCCCCCCCCCATGTAAACAACTAATAGATTGTTGATTGTTAAGTAACAAGTAAGCAAGATTCAAACTTTGTTGTTAACAATAGGAGAGAGAAACTAGGGCGTATGTGTTCCCCACGAGCTCTTAACGCAGTAATCCTAATAATAGTAATCATTTTTCTAGTGTTTTACATGCAAAGTTGGTAAGATAGGTACCCCTAAGTGATTGGTCCTCCAAGTAGGGAATTTCACTACGCACCTTGGTCCGGCTACGAGTGTATACTTTACTAACCCCTTACCTCTACCTCAGATTAGACATGTCATCAATCTATGGCTTAGTTTTCATCCTTGCACCAATTGACATTAGACTATTAGATAGCATCCACTAAATCTATGTTATTAATTCTTTTCTCATTAACTACCTCCTTGGTTCGGCAAGTAGCAACAAGGAGAAGCCTAATGTTGCGCACCGTTAAAAAGACTTCTAAGCGAAAGAATTAACAATACATGCATAAATATTATTCAAGATTTACTTAATTATTAATCATACTTTGTTAATTTTCTCTTGGTTCCCACAACCCTAGTTGTGGGTTTAGCTACTCATGCTTGAAAAAACACAATTCGTATTTTGATAAAGAGAATTCATGAACTTACGATAGAGTAGAAGAAACCCAAAATCTCCAATTGAATTTCAAAGTCAAAATCTTGTAAAATGAAATCGTGAAACCAAATTGCTAAAGTTGCAAGTTAATTCCACAAAATACCAAGAACTAAAAGTGAACAATAATGTCTAACCCCCAAAAATGAGGTTTACATCCCCTATTTATAGGAAAAAAATGTCCTAAACAAAAAGGAAACACAATAAGGAAATAAACTTCTGAAACGTGGCTTTGATCAATAACTCGACCTACGGATCGTGGGTAGACCTACGGTCTGTAGGTCCACTCCATTGGTCAACACATAGAACTTTTTCAACAGAAGCTGGAACCTTCAACTCCAAGTTTATCATCAACGGACGTGCAAGACGGACCATAGGTTGATCTACGGTCCGTGGGTCCTCTTTCGTGGCTCCACACTTATGATTTTCAGCAGGTACTAGAACTTCAACTCCCAGTTCATCAATGATGAATGTACAGGATGGAGCGTGGGTCGACCTACGATCCGTCAGTTGCATCCATAGTTCCACACTTGGTCAGACTCCCCTAATGCTCCATCTACGGCTACCCAACGATGGACCGTTGAAGGACCTGCGGTCCGTAGATCGTATCCCTGGGTGGCTCCTTTTGCACAATTTTAGTTGTCATCTAACTCAACCGCGTCCAAGCCTTTTTCCTACAAATATAACACATAAAAAGTTATTTCTACTACAAACTGGCCCTAGACACACACAACTCTTAAGTGAAATGTATCAAAAATACTATAATCTCACGGTATATCAATAGACACCCTAGGATACTTCAACTTTGTGCTTTGATACTATGTTTTTCACACCCCGAGCCTACACCTTGGATGTGGACGGCACTTGAGAACCATTCTTGCTCACCAAGCGAACCTTTGGCCTGGCTGACTAATTAGCGGAAGACTTATTCAATCGAGAATATGCTTAAAATAGAAATGTAAAACTCAATAAGAATGTCTGAAAGTACTCATTGCAATAATAATAATAATATTTAAAACATCTTTAAATGAAAAAATGTACTAAGATACATCTCGAGACTATCTATCTATGAAGACTCTAATGTTTAAGATAGATGTTTGGACAATACCCACAATATGTCCAAACAATAGGTCAAATGACATTAATACATTTAAATGTACGAGTATGTAATCTAACGAGAAGAAATAACTGAATGAAAGGATTGTAATAGGTAACGATATACTCAATCTTAATGTAAAGAAATAAAGGAATTAAATCATTTAAAGCTTTACAAAATACTTTTTCCTTTATGAACTCAACATAATAAGTGATATATAAAAATACACATTAACTCTATTAGGACATTTTCTTACCAACAATCATCATGTTCTATGTGATGATAACATCTTGACCTCGCTGCCAGAGTTTTCCTATATTGTGTCGACATTTAGAACCTCTCAACTAAGTGGATCCACAAAGCAATGAAAATTTATCTTAAAAGTAAGATCATGTACCCATATTGGAAAGACATGGTTTATGGGGACTATTAGTTGTGTGAACTCTCACCTATACCGGTGTTCAATAATTCTCCCAATAATATACTCTTTCTTAAATGTATAAAACATACTCTTTCTCTGGTTTGAGATAATTTCTCAAACTATCCTTTTAAAAGAGATAACTGCGCTGAAATATCTCTGAAACTCATTGCACATTTACAAAACATGGTTTCTCATTACTCAATGTAAAAATACATTATGGGTTGAGATAATTACTAAAAGGAGGCCTCTTTAAGAGGTAACTGCTATGTAATCAATCTTTCTTAAAACTCTTTTGTCACTTTTATCAAAATAATATTGTCTTTCTCCATGTAAAAATGAAAATTTGGGAAACACTTAGTTTCCTTATGCTTAAATCTTGGTTAAACTCTTTCTAAAACTCCTCTTGATTTTTTCAAAACTCTATTTATAGAAATATATTTTGTTTAAAAGATTCTCAATAAGAACTCAATGAATACATAGAAAATAGGGTTAATGTTGAAAAATAGACATGAACAATCAACTCAAGAATCTCAATGCAAGATATAGCAACTCAATAATAGGAACTAGAATTCAATAATTAGTAACTCAAGAACTCGGAATTCAAGACAAGCAGGTGGACCTTGTTGGGACAAAAAAATCTATGCCACAAAATGACAAAGGTCCAAACAATAAGAAGATACATATTTCCAAGACTATTTTCAGCAAAAAATATATTTTCAACAAGTATATACGTGCAACAGATTCAACAAAAAACTATGTGGACTTGTTTCCAACTACGTTGCATAAATTATTAACCACATGTAGTCATTATCAATAATGTGTAATATTTAGTAGCTACGTGTAAAAAGAATAATTGTGTATTAGTGTATGCACACATGTAAAACATATAACCTAATAAGTTAGATTAGTCAGCACTGCATCTTCGCTATACTCAACTATTTCAAAGAAAACTTTGTTACTGCTGTTGGTAATGACATGTATGGAGTTGTCTTGGCTGGTGCAAATTGCACCACCAGATCCAGAGTTCGTTGAATTATTACTGTCTAAACTATATATCATTTTAAGTTGGTCATCTTCACTAGGACTCCTTTCGAAAGAAGAACTAGTTTGACTTTTATCAAGGATTGAATATAATTAATTTTTAACGTCATCTTTTAGTTCTAACATAGTTATCTTATCCTTATTTTATTAGGGACCCGACAATCTGTAGCATGATGTCCTATTTTTCCGCAGTTGCAACACGTATTAGTGTTGATATTACTTTTATTATCTAATTTTGATTTTCTAGATTTTTTTTGTAATAATGAGGTTTGTCATGTTTATTCTTATAATTTTTACGATGGTGTTTACTGTTTTTAGAAACTTTATTTGAAGGTTGCAGATAATTTGGTATATCAAAAGTCTTTACAAAAATCCCCTAATTCATTTCGTGATAATTTACTACCATTTTTCAATTGATTTGTAAGTGTCATATCCGCATATAATTTTAATCCGGTAATATTTATAAAACTTATGAGGTCACCATAGATTAAGTAATTATATGAAAATTTCCCCTTAAACCTATCTTTTAAATTTATCCTAACCTTTTCAGCAAATAATATTGGTAAACCACTAATAATTTTTTCCTTCCCATAGTCATAATTACAGTCTTTTCTAATCATAACATTGTTTTGGTAAATATCTTTATACCACCTAAAATCATCTAACTTTGGACAAGATAGATTAGATAATATTTCTAGAATTCTATCGTGAAAGAGTTGAGGTTCACCTATAAAATGTTTAGCTATATTATAAATTAAGGTGGTGGTGGCATCTTCATAAGATTTCATCTTTTATGGTTTTTCCCAAAAGATTCATTCTTAATAACTTGGTTAATAGTTGTAGCATTTAATATTTCTTGCCTATTATCTTCCGTGAGATAATTATTCCACCAATTTTTTGATGTACCAATAAGCCCAGCTGTTATGAATGTGGTGCAGTCGGTACAATAAGTTCGGAGTTTGGTAGTTGTTGTTCTTCTTCCACTTATGTTCTTAGTATTATTCCTTAAAGTAGGGTAACCGGTTAACCGCAGTTTAGACATTGGCCGGTCCGTACTTTTCCGTTGGATTAGCTTACACTGTATGTTTCATAGAGCCGGACCTAGGGGGATTTCCCGTCACCAAGCCTAGAGGAATAAAATCTAATAAGGTTAGTGTAAAAGGTAACGATAATTATTACACAAAGAATTTACTATTCCGAAAGTAACCCTTAAAGTAGACGCTTAAGCCCAAAGATAGTGTTCTTCTCTCTTAAATTTTCATGTCTACACTATCATCCATAAAAGATTTACAATATTTAATAAATATTACCACAAACAATAAAATGATAAGTAATGATACTACTTTGATGAAGTCCATTAAAAGAATTAAGAATTCTATTGACATTACAAGACAGAGGAAACTTTTGATCTCAATTTTAACTAATTAAAAAAATTATGGAATAATCCAGAAGAATCCATTAAAAATAGTGATATATACAAAGATATTCAGTAACAGAATGATTAGCCTTTAGAGCTAAGTGGTTCAGTGATATGAAAAGATAAAAATGTAACATATAGTTTTTTAAATGGTTTGAATGCACATGGAAAATTGAAACCTTTGGATTCTTAAAGAGATCTTGAACTTGGGGCATTTAGGTCTTGAGAAAATGGACAAATCCCTTTCATGGAGTTCTTGATCTTTAGAAGAATGCGAATAGGGGATTTTGAGAGTTGTTAAACATATAATATTGTTATTAGGTAGTATGATGGACTTATGGAGGTTGATATAGGGTAAAAGGTCAATATTAACCTTCTATAAACTGAAGAAAACAATAAAAATCAAGGAAACAACCTTTTAATAAATTTCATCGGCCAAATCGGCGATCTAGAGGTTTCCTCCCAATAAACACTTAGCGGATTACCCACTGGGACTTTAGATCACCCAAATGGACATAAGCTTAAGGTTTTTGGGACAAATCAGCGAGCTAATACAGCGATTCGCCAACCCATTTAGTGGATTGCCGATTCAGCAAGTGAGTTCGCCCAATTTCCCAACATGGGTATGTTCTAGTAAAACAATTTACTCCAAACATGGAATAAGGCAAACATGGTGGCGTTGGAAAGAAGACTCATAGATCTTTAATTTGGAAGGTTGTAAGCAACCTAATTCATTATATGCTGAGATATTTGAGTTATTGAATTTTACCTTTATATAAAATCATGCAAGAACTTAGCTAATAGGAATGCTTTGAACTTGGCTTGGTGTTTGAGGTCCCTTATGATCCTAGATCACATTAGATACTCTTGATACACTTGTTATGGATGTTATATCACATGAGAAAAATAACCCGTTTCAAACTAATATTCTTACAGCGAACGATTAAAATTTTAAGAGTAGAGTTATGAGGCGCTAGAAAATGATTCGGGTCTTAGCTTAGAAATTTTTGGGGTGTTACATATAAATTGACCAAAGGAGAGAGGAAAAGGGGTTGGAAAAATGTGGGATAGTTTTGAATTTTTTGGAGACAGAAACAGTTCCTATTGATTGAAGAATACTTTCAGTTACTAGGGGTTTTTAATTTTTTTATCTCTAATTTGATAAATGGAAGTTGAATTCGAATCTGTCTTGCTTGTAATTGCTCAAATTCATGTTATCGACAACTTATTTTATGAAAGGTATAAATTCTCTACACTTTGTGATGTGTGGCTAAAACCCGAATCTCTTGGGGTATGATTATGGGGTTGGATAGTAATTTAACTTAGTGAATGTGTATAATTTCTCTATTTTATAGCTTTTAATCATAGATTTGAACGGTTACCATGTGCATAAAGCATAAATTAAGGTGGCCAACTTGATTTTAGCTTCGATCTCGCATTGGTGCTCTAAAAAGACCAATATGAGTGGTTAATTAGTTTTATGTTTTCAATTTAGTTATGATTAATTGTAAATCCAATGTAGTGAGTGGAATTAAAAACCGCATGAATGAGTCTCAAAGAAGATTTCATGAACTAGTGTTATGAGATCAGAAGAAGATTAACACTATTAAATATCACCCAACCTATGCTTGATTATTTAGTTTTATTGAGAAAATCAATACTACCCCTAGTGATATCAATGTTCAATCCCCTACAACCCTAGAGTTAACTAAATTCGTGAACCTTTGCTTGCTTAGATATTGTTAAAATTCTGAGCCTTAATTAGTGTTATTAAATTTGGTGGAATCATCCACATATTTGCCGTCTTTACTACATTGAGATTAGTTGTGATTTAAGTCCCTAATTGAATCCTTAACCTCATACCATCCATTGTGGTATTCGACCCCAACTCTTAGTTGGGTATATTAATTGAAGGCAAATGCCTACTCTTTTGATTAGTTTTGAGGAGTAGTTTGAGGATTTAAAAAAATTGCGCCACTACTGGGGAATGGTAGCTAGGAATTCAATTTGAGAAGTAATTTGCATATTAATTTGTTTTGTAGGTGAACAAACTTACTCTTGGACCTCTTGTTGTGTTCTTTTGATAGGTGGAACAATGAATACATATAGTGGTGATGAATCTAGTCACCATGTACAAGATAATGAAAGTAGAAAGGAAGAAGTGGTGATTTCTCATATTAAGAATAAAGTTGGTTACTGCCGGTAAATATGGATGTCACATTTATTGTAACCAAATCCATGTTGCAGCTTATTAAATTAGGAGAATTATTTTGGTGTTTCGAGCATGCAGTCCCTAATGATCACCTCCACAAGTTTTAGAATGTGTGCAACCCTTTTTTGGTTGATGGTATTTCACAAGAATCAATGCAGTCTAGGTTATGTCCGTTTTATTTAATGGAAGAAACGGCTAGGTGGTTGATTAAGTTGACGAGAATGTGTATTGATGCTTATCGTGACTAACGACACTATCCTACGGTATGAGTGTCCACGATCGTCGATAGTATAGTAACTCAACTAAAGGTTGGGGTCGTGTCCCAAGGGAGTGGTTTTGAGAATTGATAGAAAAATAAAATTTAACTCTAATTAGTCGTAGCTAAAGCCATTAACGATTAAAAACATAGTAAATTAAAGAGGGTGACACAAAAGTGTCAAATATCAATTGGGGGTTTTGTCACAAGTAAAAAAAACAGCAAAAATTAACAAGAAAGCAAACTTATACCGATGTGATAACTATAAGTGATACAGTCAAAATAAAGCAGGGCTTGGCATATTAGAGACTTTGAGGTCTTTGGTTATACTTCTGCAGTAATGATGTCCATAGAAAACTAAAAAGAGAAAGAGCGTGATCAAGATATGGAGCATTTAAAGAGTTCGACGTATATTCTCTCTAGTTGGAATGACTCATCTCGGTTGCTATAAATAGGCTAATGGTGAATGAAATTGGGCCAGAATACTTTTTGGGTACTGATTAAAAATATTTTGGGTAAGCTACTCTTAGACTGAAATATGGGGTAGGTGAGGTATAAGACCATCCGGGAATCGGTGGGGTGATATGTGTAGGTTTGATTTATATTTTCTAGTAGCCAAGACATTGAGGAATCAGTAGGGCTTTACGGAATCAAAGTTTTTAACATGTAGGCTTGGGTTATAATTTGTAATTAGAATGGAAAGAGCTATACCACTAGAGGAGCATAAGATGCCCGAAGTGTTCTTAAGATTGCCACCTCCGAGGTATTTTGGAGCAATTGGAGAGGATGCCCATAAGTTTTTGACAGCTTACCGAGAGTGGCTATATACTTTGGGGCTGGTGGAGTCGAGAGGATCTGACTTCACGACTTATCAACATAATGGGCCAGCTAGTGAGTTCTGGCATTCTAACACAATTTAGGTCTCCTTCCGGTTAAAAAGACTGAGTTTTCCAAATCATTCTTAGACAGTTTGATCCAATGGGTAATCAGAGATGGACTCCATGATAAGTTCTCGAGGTTGGACTAAGGCATTATGACATTGTATGAGTATCAAATAAGGTTTCATAAGCTTTGTCGTGAGTCTATGATGATAATGCTTACTAAGTAGAAGAGCGTTTGTTGTTGTAATACCATGTATCCATAGGTGTAGTAGGAATCTAAAAGGTTGCTAAACAATTATTGGTGTTACTTTGGGCGATACCCTCCATGATCCATAGGAGGATCTACGATCGGTAAAAGTTGGTTGTAGAAATTGAGATGACTAAATTGAAAATGTCAAGTCCCAGAAGAGTTCCTATGGACCAATAGGATGATCCATAAAAAGTTATAAGGCTCATAATAAGAATTGGTCCTAGAAATGTTCAAGACATGGTGAAATCTCAATAGATACAAGGTCAATGGATGGGTTTACGGACCATACAAATTCCTACGGTACATAGCCTAGAGCTCCTATGAAGGAAGTGGGACTTATGGGAATTTTACCTTGGTTTCCATGTAAGGGACCTACAAGTCGTACAAAGGTCTATGGACTATAGACCTTGGCCATGGAATTTACAAGAAAATGAAGTCCCAGAAGTCCTTCTATGGTTGATGAGTATGGTCCATAGAAGTTTATACGGACCATACATAATGTCCATAGAAGTGGTTCAACAGCTTTTAAGTAGGGTTACTTTTGTCTTTTCCCACCCTTTCAAAGACTAACCCCGAATTTTTCACACCAGATTAAGGATCTAAACAATACCGTTCGACCCTAACACCCCCACAATCATTCCCAAGACATAGCGCAAGGATCCAAGAGGAGAAAGCTAGTGTTTTCAAGCATTCGTCAAGTATCTCCAAGAACTTTGTTTTTCAAGGTATGTAAGGATATTCATAGTGTTGGAATAAGTTCATCCCCACACATTATATCAAAATTCAGTTAGTAAAGGGAATAATCTAGGGTTCTACCCAAAGATCCATGAGTTTCCTCATTGGGTTATGTTCTTTTTTCGAGTTCAAATTCTTGAGAATTGTGATAATGGTACTTTATACATTTGATATTTTGAGTTCTTTTTGATGGTTTATTATATCATGTGAACAATAGTTATTGACTTTTCTTGAAAGCTTTTGTATAAATATTCCTATTCATTGACTTTCAAAATATAAAGTGAGTCCAAGTAGAAGCTTTAAATTATCTTTTCATAATCATTTAAGGAAAACTAATGGTTCAAAATGTATTATTTTATACTTAGAAAGAATGTACTATTTCAAATAAAACATATACAAATTTCAGAAGCATTTCAGATTGATAAAGTAAAGTTCAATTAGCCGTCAAAGAGGGTCTTGTGAGTATCAACTCAACCTAGAAAGTACTTTTATATAAGCATATATAATAATATTTTGGGAGTGATATTGAGTAGAGATTTGGGTAAGAGTTCAAATGACTCAAACCCCATAAACTACGTCTGTTACGACCCAACTTCCTGAGTCATGTTGGCACCTATTATAACCCACCAGTAAGTACGCCAACTTGTACCCAGAATGACAAGTAATGAGTAAAAGGATAGATATAGCTAGAAAATAACACTAATAGTAAGAAAAGATAGAAAGGAAGAAAGCAAAAATACTATATACAATAGAAACCCTCAAAAAAGCCTTGAAGTCATAAGTCTTGAGCTGTCTAATACGAACAAATACAAATCCAAAAAATAGACCACAAAGAGCTATCTCAAAGGAAAAAGTCTAGCTAACATATATATTGCAGGAGACATGTTGATCGAGGATGCCAAGTGCTCAAAGCCATATAGCTAGGGAGAGAAGATAAAAAGTCTACAAAGCTGAGAAATAGCCTAATCTAAGGCTCATAATACCAGACTCAAATTTGTTATTCTAGTCTACAAGGATCTAGTCCATCCAAAATTAGTGGTAGATTTACACTCATTTGAGGCCTATTAAGATCAATAACCAGTGCCCTTAATGCCTAATTATGTAATATTATAATGATAATTTGATTATTTGTATCTATGAAGGCTAAGGGACAAGGCAAGTATGAATATTTTGATGAAAGGCCAAAAACATGGAAAGCAGTATAAACTCCACATTGTTGATCGCTTAACAAGAAGGACAGATCGCCCAATTGGCACGACCTCACCAAAAGTGACAATGGTTAAGAAATGAAATAACTAAGGCAGGTCAAAGAACTTAAAAGGAAAGGTAACTCGCCAAACGGATAGGGCAAACATGCTGACCATCACCGAATGTGACATGAATGGGAAGAAAATTGTGGGCTTGAAATACAAATAGAGGTGGTACTTGGTGATCTGCCAAATGTGAAAGGCAGACTGGAACGACCTTGCCAATGAAGGTTGAAACACCTGAAGCTTAAACAAATAGAAAGTTTAGCTAAGGAGCAATCGATGATCTATTGAATGTGCTTGGAGAGCCCGACTAACATCATTGTAATGGTCACAGATTGAATTTTGGGCCAAATTTTGGTAAACTATAAATTTTCCATAGGAGAGAGAAAGAAGGGTCCAAAAATCTTTTCTAGAGACTCGTCTTAATACTCTTTCTCTAGAGTTTTATAGTGAGAATTACTTTACCTTCTGAAAAACAACTTTAGTTTTGGGATTTTCAACTTTGTTCTTAAAATTTAGAATTTGAAGTTGAATTGAAATTGGGTGCTGCCTATAATTGATTTATTTTACATTACACATGGCTGCTTTCGTTGAAGGTATAATATCCGTACACTCTGTGATGGGTGGGTAAAACCCTAAAGCCCAGTGGTGTAATTATGGGGTTGGGTGTTGATTTAATGTAATGTGGTATTTTGTTATGCTCTGTTTTGTTGCTGGTCATCTATCTATTTGGGCTAATTAGCATTGGGTAAACCGATGGGTTAAAGTTTAAAACTGAATCTTACTTTTGATTTCCGATTTATGCTCAAAAGAGATTGATTGGAGTGGGTAGTAAGTTTAAAATTTGCAACTTACGTTTGATGTCTATAGTTTACTTGAAAAAGATATTTATGGGTCGGATCTATTTTCCCTATTTCTGCATTGAAAGAGAGTAAGATAATAGGTTGTTTAGTTATGCACATAGATGAGACCGAAAGGAGATTCTATGAAATGATGGTATGATCAGATCGAAAGAAGATTAGTGTCATTGAAGATGACCTAGTCTATCCATGATTGTTCAACACTATAGAGGAACATAATTTCCTCTATGTGATATTGATTTTTTATTCCCACACGCCTAAACTACATGTTTCTTATTCAAATTTATGAATTTTTAGTTTAATTGTGACTTTTGATACTACTATCCTTTTCATAAATTTGGTGGAATCATCCACCTATTGTTCTTATTGCTGCAAATGAATTAATATACATTCTAAATTTCTTAATAGATTTCCTTGCACTTTTTTACTATCTATGAGATTCAACCCCAACTCTTAGTTGGGTATTTTATATTGACGACGATCGCTTAGTCTTTGGATTTTTTTTACAGAGTTGTTTTAGCATTATCAAAAAATGAAGACGTTGCTGGGGACTGATGGCTAAGATTTCCATTTGATAAATTAGTTTGTAAATTTTTCTAGTTATTATAGAGTGTTGCTCGGTGTTGTGGTTTGCTGATTTGTAGGTTGAGAGCATTAGTGACCACGGTAGTGAAAACGATAATCACTACGGACAAAACAACAATTATCATGATTTTAATGGCATGCACATGAATGTCATTCAAATCACAAGAGCCATCCGGTTACCTCATATAAAAGGGATGGAAGTTTTTCATGTAACTGGAACAATGTTACAGCTCCTGCAATTGACAAGAATGTTTGGGGGCTTAGCTCATGAAGAACCCCATGAACACCTTCATAATTTTGTGGATGAATGTGGGCCCTTTGTTTTCAAGAACATTTTACAAAAGTCCATACGGTTGAGGTTATTCCCATTTTCTCTGACGGGTAAAGCTACAAGGTGGTTGGTAGAATTCCCAAATCTTCCAATCATATCGCAACCTAGTTCATGTAAGATCTCAAGGGTCTTTTAGGCCTGTAATGGGGTTGATGGTTAAGGTATGGTCAATTTGGCTCAGTTGCTTCACCTTTTCAAAGTATTGTTGCAATTAAGTTCACCTCTTCTCAAGTAGTTTTCATTCTTTTTCACTTGAGAACTCAAACTTTGACTTGTTAATAAATTTATTGGGAACCCATTTTTATTTTACAAAAAATTCTTTTTCACATCAATTTTCAAATGGTTGTTCATCACAATCTCTTTTTTTTTTTTTTGTAGGGAGGGGTTCCTTCTTTTTGTAACACACTTCAAAGTTGAGTCTCACTTAATCTTTCCTTGCCTTCCACTTTGTTTTCTTTTGTCCTTTCTTTCCACACCCCAACTTACGCTTTTGGTCAAGGTTGGCAATTCAAACAAACTAATGCTTCGAAAATAATAAATGGGTGAGACATTAGGGATAATTTGGCCCAAGAGGTTTCAAAACGGTTGTCAACAAATGATTTAGGCTCAAATGATGTCAAAATGATTGCACATCCCCACAAGGTAGTCACAAAAATGGGAAAGAACTTTTGGGTTCCCTCTCAAAATTTCTGCCCAAGATCATTTCTTACATTCAACAAGCACGCTTCCAAGTAAAACCTTACCACACACGGTACTTCAAACGCTACTATTTAGCATAGCCCGTCAAGATCAAAAGCATACATGTGATATTCAATGCAAGGCTCACATAAAAAATTCAGCTAGTCAACACAAGATTCCAAAAGATCATTCAAAAGGGAAGCCACATCGATTTCTTTTTACAATACCAACACTAAGCACAATGCTCATCATGAGTTATATACAAGACATCTATACTGAACACAATTGATCCTCAAATCATTACCAAAGAAAACTCAAGGATTTCCAAAACTCATGGGGAAAATGAAAATGGAGAGGCATAAAATGAGCTACTAAACCATCAAACAACTAAAATAAAAACAAAAATAACAAGATACTACAATTATCCAAAAGTAAAACTGAAAGTAACTAAATACAATAAAAAAAGGGAATATTGGCACAAATGCCCTCACCCCTACCAAAATTAAAATAATAGTGTCTTCAATGCGAAATAAAAGAAAAGAGTACTGGATAAGAGGTAAAAGTCCCCTTGGAAGTCTATGCCTTTGAAGTGCTCGCATCTGGAGTCTCAAGAGCAGTGACATAATCCTGGTCTTCAGTACCGAAAAAATTAATCACCAAAGGCAACAAAGTAGGCTCAACCGAGGCATCAGTGCCAGGTACATAAACAGGAGAAACGGTGGAGTCCAAAGAAACTCCACTGGTGCCAACTACAAAGGTCTTCTAAATGGATCTCTCCAATTTAGCGTGGACCATCGTCTCCTCAAGATCCTGAAGTTTCGTAAGTTTCAAAGCAATTTGTTTCTCATCCTCATATCTCCTAATCTCCTACTCATCTTTCTCTTTATCATCCACATCCTCAACTCTCTCTTCATCGGCATCATTAGCATCAAAGTTTAAAACTTCACCAATAGTCGTACCACCCACACTCAGCCACGTTTGGTACACTAGTAGGCATATCCCCGAGCGCATCAAGAAAGCAAACCTCATCCCACAACATTGAAATATTTGTAGATCTCAGTTGGTCTACATAAACCTTAAGAGTACCTATCTCAGCACTCATCATAGATCAAAAATCTAAACTACCCTCAACCTTTTTTTCGGGTCTCTAACCTAGTAGTGAGGTTAACTAACCTCTCTCCATGTGACACTATAGTGGCCTCGTACTAAGTTAACCTATCTATCGAGGGGCAAAGAATCCTCAATCACCCGATCAATCATCTTGGGCATAACTTTTTAATGCTCGTTGTCCTCACATTCGCTTACAACGAAAGATTGCCCATTTTGTAAATCATGGAATGGGTCAAGAGAGGTCGAGAGATAGGAGTTGGGGAGGTTCAGTAGCAACATAAGCATAGGTAGAGGTAATATTAGAGAGTTGGGGTGTACCTGATTGCTCCAAAGAAGGAGTGGAAGGAGTAGCCCCGCTTCAAGAGCAACAAGATCAACCATGGGCATAGTATCTGTTGGTGGATGCTTACTCCTAACAACATCATTATGTAAGTAATTATCTGCAATCCTCAGAATGTCATTAAAGGAGGCTAGGGTGATGCATACATAAGTCTTCCCCCGGAAGGGAACTCCTAGACCTTTACACAACTGTGTGATCAAAGCTGGAAATGAAAGGGATGTATGCTCTTGTCTGGCCCTCATCAATATATCATCAACAATAAGCCCACCAATACTAATTGTTGTCCTATCCATGATGCAGCCAACTAGTACGGCTTTTGGAAGCTAGAGAATAGACTCATTGTGTGATTGCATGTTATTGCTACTAATGAACTTGAACTAGTATCAGGAGGCGACGTTCATATCTTTCTTTTCAATCTTTGTTCCCTCAACCACCCATGGCGATGAGATGTTAGAGATGAGAGGAGCCAACAAAACCTTCAATTCCTCTAAATCTTTGTTTATTATGAGTCTGAAATTAGCATTACTAGTGCCTTTTGCACCCAATATCTCATTTATCATACCTTTTTGGCATTACACCATCTTTCCATGAACTTTGACTTCTTCCAAAGTCTTCCAAATTGTACCCTTTCTCTTCATTGGCAAAGCTTTTGTGTAGGTTTCATAGAACTACCGTACTCATGCACGGACATAGAGAGGTCAAGTTCTTATGAACCTCTCAAACCCATGAAATTTAATCATATCCCATATAACTAGGTACTCACTCATCATTGAAGAGTGTTCTCTTCTCTAAAATAGTGTGTTCAGTAGCAGCCTTAAGCCTTTTGAGGGCTTTTGTAGTGATTATCGAGAGAACACGAGAAGTGGATGTCTGATCTTGTGAACGTTGCACCAACTTGGATCAAATATCAGTCCTTTTTCTAACAACTCCTTTTCTTAGTTGCTCACTCTCATGCAGCAAGGACCGTGGAGTGGTTTGTTGTTAAGAAGGATCATTTTTGGCTATCCCTTTTTCCCTTTTTGGAGGAGGAAGAGAGGATTCAATGTTAGATTTCGTATCACAAGTCTGAACTTTCTTCCCATTTGGTTTAGCCATATCCTACAAGCCACAAGAATTCAAACATAGATTTGGTGAAGTTTAGTTTAAACCTAACCCAAAAGAAGATACATTTATAAATTCTTTCTCTGAGGCTCGCCTACTGGGAAGACGGCTTACCTAACAGGTTAGGCGAGCTCAGGTGAGCTCGTCGAAGTTGACAGTGCAAAATTTGAAAGAAATTGGGCAAGATGCACAGAGTCACCTCTACCTTAGCGATTCACCGAATTTGTTTTGCTGGGCTAAGAAAAGTTCACTGAAAGTGAGTGGAAAATTTAAATGAACAGGTACAAAGGGTGATGCCCACTCCCACTTGGTGATATACAGTAGTGAGTTTCGGCAGACTAAGACAAGACCACCAAATGGGACAGTACCCAGGTCACATATTCAAGAAAGAAAGGCAAGCAATGAATTACTAGACGATTCACCTACCTACCTTGATGAGATTAGACAAGCCCGTCAAATAGGCAGTGTTCAACCCATTGCCTATTTTTACAAAATTAAATATTGTACGCACAATACCCAATTCTCAATTAACTTTACAATATACCAACATGCTTTCTACCCTTGGGTACTCAAACTTCCCCCAAATATCACAAAGTATTACCAAACATGAAGATTTTCTCTTAAGAAATTCATCACTCCATCCATTATTGGATAAAATTATGCAATCGGAGCAACACTGGTGACTCAGAATTCACCCATACAAAATAAAACAAACATCCAACACACACAAGGGTTCAATTTTACAGTTTTCACCAACATAAGAAAATTTAGAAAGTTTGGGCACAATCTCAACCAAGTAAGGCTCTACACAGTACCATTCGACCCTAAAACCCCATAATCTTTCCAAATCCTTAGAGAAAGGATCCAAGAAGAGAAAGCTAGGGTTTTCAAGTGTTCGTTAAGTTTCTCCAAGACCTTCATTCTACTTGTTATGTAAGGCTATTCATAGTGTTGGACTAAGTTCATCCTCACTACTTACATCTAAATTTAGTCAGTAAAGAGATAAATCTAGGGTTCTACCAAAAGTTCAATGAGTTTCCACACTAGGTTGTGTTCTTATTTCGAATTCAGATTCTTGAGTATTGCGATCATGCTACTTTATACAATTGATTTTTTGAGTTCTTTTTCACGATTTATATTATCATGTGAGCCATAAGTTTTTAGTTTTGTTTAATGTTTTTTTTACTTTCAGAATTTAAAGTAAGTCCAAGAAGAAGCTTTATAATATCTTTTGAGAATCATTTATGATAACACTAATTGTTCCAAATGTATTAAATTATACTTTGAAATAAAGTAAGATTTCAAGAAAAGAAAATACAAATTTCAGAAGCATTTTAGAGAGATAAAGTAAAGCTCACTTACCTAATAAATAGGGTCTTGTGAGTATTAACTAAACCTAGAGAGTACTTTTTATGACCATATATAATAATATTTTGGGAGTGATATTGTGCACAAATTTGGGTAAGAATTCATATGAATCAAACCCCATAAACTACGTGGCAATGTAGGATAAGATCATACAAACATTGGGACACATCCTCACTACTTCTAAGAAAGCCTATTAGATTGATCCATAAGTTAAAGTTGTGTCCTATAGCCTACAAGGTTTACAGTGGCTCTGGAAATATAGATATGACGTTGTATCATCACGAGGCTCATAGTGACGGTTTCCGATTAGAGAAAATCCCCAGTAAAGTAAAGTAAAGTATTAATATATTCATACATTTTAGTATTTATTATTATTTTACCCTTATAGCAAGAGCTTAAATGGTTTTCATCATGATCAATGTTGTGTTTCAATTGAGTGAAATCCTCCAGTTTAGTGTTAGTTTCATTCAGTCTTATTACATATCGTACATTCCATGTACTGATGTCATTTAACGTGAATCATTTTATGATGTAGATACATGTATTGAGGATATTCAATAGGTTCTTCATTGAGATCACATCATCCATCCATCATATTTCGGTGAGACTTCCTTGAAATTGGAAAGCTCCAATTTATTTCTTAGTAGTAGTAGTAGTGTTTTGAGATATCGTGGGTCTTATCTTGACACATATATTCAAACATTAAAAGCTTAACAGATAGACAGAGTTAGAGAGTCTGTCAGTATTCATTTGTAAATATGTTGCTAAACATTACTAAAATTGTAACACCTCGGTATTTGAAAGAGCTAAAAATAGAAAGAACTAAATTGGAAATAGCAAAATCTGAAATTTTGCAAGTTAGACATAAGTTATGAGTTTTTGGTCAACTTCAAACGACCATAATTTTCAGTACATGATGAGTTAGGAGGCCCATAAGATATCAAATGAAAGGTCTTGGAATCCTCTTTCCAACGCCACCGAGTTTGCTAATTTTTAAGCTCTTTGAAGTTAGGTTGTCCATTTAAGGAAAGTTACCTCAAAATATGAGGGGTATTTTGGTCGTTTCCTTAGCGAATCAGATTAAAACAAGTTAGAGATGAGTTCTTGAAGAGCTTTCTTGAAAAATCTATGAATTTCATGAGTAGGAGATATTAATTAATGTTAAGATGAAGGAATTATGAAGTTCTATGGTAAAATCTTACCTTGGATGATGGATGAACCTTGGAGGAAGTTAGTTTCTTGAAAACTTCTCTTTCTAGGGTAGATTTATGAACTACGGAGGTGAACTAAGTATTTGGGGGGTTTCTAAATGACACAGAGGCCCACGCGGCCATGCAGAAAATACCTTAGGCATGCAGTGAGCCGTGTAGGAAGGCAGTAGTTGTTGCCTCGCCGCACCCCCGCGCAAAAAATGCCTCGGTTGCGCGGGCGGCGCTTGGCAAGATAGTGTCTAGTAAAATAGGCATAACTTTTTACTCCAAACTCCAATTGATGCAAACTTGGTGGTGTTGAGAAGAATACTCATAGATCTTTAATTTGATAGGTTATGGGCTATGTAAGTATGCATATTCTAAGAGATATGATTGTCTGAAGTTGATCCTTGATAAACTAATGCAAAAAACATAGCTGGTAAAAAGACTTGAACTTGACATACTATTAGAGGTCCCTTATTACCCTAAATCACTTCTGATACCCTTTCTACACTTGGTAAAGAACCTAAAACACATTATCAAGTAGTGCATCAGCCGGTTCCAACTCATATACTTAAGAGAAATTATTCGGATTCGAAGAGTAAATTTTTGGGGTGTTCCATCTCATGTAGAGGTTCACATTCAATTCCCTTAATATTTTGGTTTCGGTCCCTAAGATTTACCATCTTCGAGGGAGAAAATAATTTGTCCAAGAAGGCTTTAGTTAACTCCTCCCAAGAAGTGATAGAATCATTTGGCAATTCCGCCAACCATCTTATAGCTTCACCTGTCAAACAGAACGGGAATAACCTCAACCTCATGGACTCTTTTGAGATGATCTTGAACAAAAATGGCCCACGTACATCTACAAAATTCTGAAGGTGCTCATGGGGTCTTCATGAACTAAACCCCCAAATATTCCTCTCAAATGGAGTAAATGTAACATTGTCCTGGTTACATGACAAACAACCCTTCCTGTTGTACGAGGTAATCGGGTGGCTCCCGTTGTTTGAATTACATTCATGTGCATGTATTTCAAATTACTCATATTATCATTTTATCCGTAGTCACTATCGTTGTCACTATTGTGGTCATTCATGTTTTGCATTTGCAAAACAGCAAACCACACACCAAGCAACAGTGTACTTCAACTAAACAAATTTACAAATAAATTCTCAAATCAAATTCATAGTGATCACTTTCCAACAGCGGTGCCATTTTTTATAATGCTCAAAAGACTCTCTAAATCAAATCTAAAGAATAGGTTGTCGTCATCAATAAAAATAACAAACTAAGAGTCATGGTCGAATCCCACAGAGAGTGAGATAGTTCAAGGAATTCTATCAAGAAATTTAGAATGTAAATCAATTCATTTGCAGCAGTAAGAACAATGGGTGGATGATTCCACCAAATTTACAAAAAGGATTTTGGTATAGAGAAGTACTATTAAACTTAAATTTCTTAAATTCTAGTAAGTAACAAGTAATCTAGGGATGTTGGGATTGAAAATTAATGTCACGTAGGGGTAATTGTGTTGCTTAATAGTGTTAAATATTCATGGGTAGGATGGGTAATCTTCAATGACACTAATCTTTTTTTCGATCTCATAATGTAAGTTCATAGAATCTCTTTTCGGTCTCATCTATGTACATAACTAAACAACCCACTACCTTAGACTCTTATTTCTTTTGAACATAATTAGGTCAAATAGATACGACCCATAAACTCTCTTCCAAGCAAACTATATATATCAAACCTAAATTACAAGTATTGAACTAACTAACCACTCCAATCAATCTCTTTCGAGCATTTATGCAACCTTAAATCATAAGTTATCACATTAACCACTACATTAAACCAACATCAAACTCCAAAAGTATTGCCCAAATCCATGGATGAACAAAAACAAAATAGAGCAAAACACAATACCCATTATATTAAATTAACATCAAACCCCATAAGTTCACCCCTTGACTTTGGGGTTTTAGCCACCCATCACAAAATGTAAAGAAATTATATCTTTCATGAAAGCAGCATTGGGTGACATGAAATTAAGCAATTATAAGCAACACCCACTTTGCATTCAACTTCAAATAGTAAATTTTAAGAGCAAAGTTAAAAACCCCAAGACTAAAGATGTTCACAAGGTAAAATATTTCACTCTTTAGAAGGAAAAACTCTCACTTCAAAAGTCTCTCCAAAAAAATCATTTTCCTCTCAACCTTGGGCTATTTATAGTTTTCCAAAATTTGGCCAAACATTCACTGCGTGACCACTTCGACAAAGTTTGTCAGGCACACCAAGCTGATTCAGTGGATAATTATTTACTTCTTAGCTGGCCTTTCTCTTGCTTTAGGCTTCAGGTTTTTGAACCTTAATCAACAAGTTCATTCGAGTCTGCCTTTCACAATCAATGAATCACCGAGTACCAACTTTGTTCACCTCTCAAGCCGGTAATTTTCCTCAAAGTCCTATCATTTTCGGTGATGGTCAGCATATTTGCCCTTTGCATTCGGTGAGTCGCCTTTCCTTTTAAGTTCACCAACATGCCTTAGTTATTTCAAGTGTTGAGCATTTTCACTTTGGGTGAGGTCATGCCAATTGGGAAATCCACCCTTCTTGCAAGGCGATTAACAACGTGGAGTTTACATTTTTCCCCATGTTTTTTGCCTTTCATTCAAATATTCATGTTTGCCTTATCCCTTAGTCTTCATAACTATAAATCATCAAAATATATTTAGAATATGACATAATTAGGCATTGAGGACACTTATTATTGAAATTAATATTCCTAAAATGAGTGTAAATCTACCACTAATCACCAAGTCGCAGAAGAGTCCCTATGGACCAGTAGGATGGTCTATAGAAAGTTACACAACCCATAAGAAGTGGTCGTAGGAAGGTTCTATACTTGGTGAAATATTTATAGATGTAGGTTCTATGGATGGTTCTACGGACTGTACAAAGTCCAAAAGTATGTAGCCTAGGGCTCCTCGAAAGGAGATGTCACTTAGAGGAATTTTGACCTTGGGTTCCACGAAATGGACCTACAAGTCGTAGAAAGGTCTATGGACTATAGACCTTGGCCATTGAATTTATCAGAAAGTTGAAATCCTTGTAGTCCTTCTACGGTTCACCAGTACGGTTTGTAGAAGTTTATATGGACCGTACATAGTGTCAGTAGAAGTTGTTTGATAGTTTTAAGTAGGGTCAGTTTAGTCTTTTCCCACCCTTCAAAGCCTAACCCCAATTTTTTCACACCTAGTAAAGGCTCTAAACAGTACCATTCGACCCTAACACCCCCATAATCATTCCAAGGACTTAGAGTAAGGATCCAAGAGGAGAAAGCTAGGGTTTTCAAGCGTTCATTAAGTTTTTCCAAGAACTTTGTTCTTCTTGGTATGTAAGGATATTCATACTGTAGGACTAACTTCATCCTCACGCCCTACATCTAAATTTAGTTAGTAAAGAGATAAATCTAGGGTTCTACCCAAAGTTCCATGAGTTTCCACACTAGGTTGTGTTCTTATTTCGAGTTTAGATTCTTGAGTATTGCGATCATGCTACTCTATACTTTTGATATTTTGAGTTCTTATTCAATGTTTATATTATTATCTAAACCGTAGTTATTGAGTTTTGTTGAATACTTTTGTTTAAGTATTCTATGCATTGACTTTCACAATTTAAAGTGAGTCCAAGAAGAAGATTTATAGTATCTTTTGAGAAGAATTTAATGTAACACTAACAATTCCAAATGTATTATTTTATAATTAGAATGAAAGTACTATTTTAAGAAAACAATATACAAATTTTAGAAACATTTTAGACAAATAAAGTAAAGTTTAGTTACACAATAAAGAGGGTTTTGTGAGTATTAACTTAACCTAGTGATAACTTTTCATAGGCATGTATAGTAATATTTTGAGAGTGATATTGTCCACCAATTTGGGTAAGAGTTCATATGACTTAAACCCCATTTACTATGTGGCAATGTAGGATAGGATCATACAGACATTGGGACAAATCTTCATTGCTTCTGAGAAGGCCTATTAGATCGATCCATAAGTTAAAGTCATGTCGTATAACCTGGAAAGGCATACAGTGGCTATGGCAATATGGATATGATGTTATATCATCACGAGGCTCATAGTGACTATTGTCAGTTAGAGAAACTCCCCAATAAAGTAAAGTAAAGTAGTTATGTATTCATACATTCTAGTATTTAATATTATTTTACCCTTATAGCAAGAGTTTAAATGGTTTTCATCATGATCCATGTTGTACTTCAATTGAGTTACTTTCAATCCTCCAGTTCAGTGTTTGTTTCTTTCAGCCTTATTACATATTGTACATTCCATGTACTAATGTCATTCAACATGCATCATTTTACGATGCAGATATAGGAATCTAGGATCATCAATAGGCACTTCATTGAGATATTATTATCCATTTGTCATCTTTCGATGAAACTTCCTTGCCTTTGGAAGGCTCTAGTATTTCTCTTAGTAGTAGTAGTGCTTTGAGGTGTCGTGGGTCTTGTCTTGACACATATCTTCAAACATTATAAGCTTCGTAGATAGGCATGGTTAGAGTCTTTCAGTAGTTTTTCGCAGATGTGTGGCAAACTTTAATATCATATTCTTTAATTTTAGCAATTTTAGATTTAGTATTTGTTTAAGGTATTTTCTTCAGTCTTTGATGCTAGTGTATGCTTGGGTTAGTCTTCCTATAAGTATTCACCTACAACAAGGAGTTTCTCGGGAACCAACAATGGTTTCTGAGAGCTGGATACATCCAAGGTGTAAGATGGGGGCATGACATTTCCTTTGTTCATGGGTTAAGTTTTTGGTGTAGATTGAGATTTCGACTTTGGCTTCAATGGGCCGCTCCTTCTTTGGTGTAGTTGACCTTGTCAGCACTATGAAGGTGCTCCATTGCGAGACCCACAGGGAAGTGATAAGAGGGCTCGACATTAGGGTAGCTACAACGGGTTCCATTCAAGAGGCAAGTATTCATATGATAGACCTCGAAAAAGGTTTTAGCATGGTCAGTCTAGCTTGCATATCTAGGCCTAACTTTAGGCTTTATAGGGTAATACGTACAACTAGGGTGATGCAGGTATCGGTCAGAGTATATGGGGTTCAGTGTCGAGTGTTTTAGGTCATGGTGTTTCTACTTTATGGGCCAATCTTGACAAGGTTTCAATGAATGTGGGGAGCTTGATCAGTTGTAAAAAAGTGTCCCTAGCGAAGGATGATAGCACATGCTCCAAATCTAGCTAGACTAGTTGTAGCGGTAGCAATTCTAGCTAGAGGTGGTGCTTAGGGTCAGGAACAACGTGGCAATAATTAAGGAGTATGGGGTGGACCCTGGGAGAAAAGTCTGGTGGTAGGGCTGATGATATGTGTATAGAATAAAATGCCCATCTATGAGTTCGTCTAGCGAGGGTGGAGGCTAAGGCGTTAGACGTTGTTATCACATGTATGATTCTTTTATGCCAACAACCCGCCTAACTTTGTTTGATTCAGGCTCTAATTTTTCATATGTATTTGTTTATTATATTCTTCTTATTAGAGTATGAGTTTGGAGACCTTTGCAGCGCCAATGTTTGTTTCGACCCCGGTGCATTCGTCTTTAGTAGTTGATCAACTGTTTCGATCTTGTTTGGTGACTATCGAAGGGCGTGACACCCGTACATACCTTATATTGTTTTATATATTTCATTTTGATATGATTCTAGGCATGGACTATTTATCCCCATACAGTGCGGTCTTTGTTTTTTTTCTAAGACTTTTACCCAGACATGCCTGACGTTCTTTTGTTGGTATGGCAGGGGTCCCATATTCAGACGGTGGTTTAGTTTATCTCTTTTATTCAAACTGAGATTAATGGCTACAGTGTGTTTACCTTATTTTGCTTATGTGTAGGATGTGAGGAGGAAGGTTCCTTTTATTGATTAAGTCCAGGTTATTAGTGAGGTGTGGGTGTTTTACCTACTGACTTACCAAGCCTTCCCCCTGAGTGTGATATTGACTTTTCTATTGACCTTGAGGTAGGCACTCATCCTATATCTATTCCGCCTTACCGTATGGCCCCCATAGAGCTCAAAAAGATTAGTGTTTAGCTGTAGGATCTCTTGGGTAAGGGATTCATTCAGCCTAAACGCAAGCTAACCTCTTGAGGTTGATTTCTTTGAGATATTATTTTTATTAAAAGACCTCTGGAGGTCTTGTTTTTAAACGAAAAATAATTTTGAGGAATATAATTCTTTTTTTTTAAATTCAATAAAAGAATAGCTCGAGTATGTTAGAAAATCAAGTGAGTGAATTTTTTTAATTTTGATTGGAGTAAAAAATAGGACCAGCAAAAAAATAGCACGTAGAATTTATATAAAATTTTAATGCAGTGTTAACAATTAGTCAAGTGATATGCCTGAGCCTAAAATGTAAGAAGAGGGGTATTTCTAACTAAATAGAAAGATGAAAAGTATTTAGACCTTTTTTGATATAATGTAGGTCCAATTTCGACCCTTTTCTAGATAAACTAACCTATCTATGAAGTCTATTATTAAAGGAATTTTTGCAAAAGTCGAAAATTGTTGTCCAAAATACGAATATTTAAAAGAAAAAACAAGTTTTACTTGCCTTAAAGTAGGAAGGAGAATTGGTATTTCTGATAGAGACATTGAAAAATTCTTTCCGAAAATAGAAAGCTATGAGTTCTAAGTGACATATACATAAATAGAAACACATATGTTAAACTGATTTTTGTATCAATATGAAACTAAATCTGAAACATACATTAAACAGATTTTTTATATCAAGATGAAACTAATCATTTGTTTAATACATAAGATCTAATTTGGACTTACAAATTACAAACAAAAGTAAATAACATTAAATGTGCAAGTACTAATTAAAGAACTCTTGTGAGCTTGTCGAATGTAATAGTTAAGGGTTTGCCTAGAGATCTTCATAATGTCAAAATCATATAGCCAACTCTTCCTTCATCTTTTTTTGCAAGGTAAACATAACTTTTTCTTTGTCATCGTCTTGTTCATCAATGAGAATTTTATGCATGCATGGAGCAATCTCTTTTTCATCAATATTCTCATGCACTATTTTATCTACTTCTTTTTTGTGGATGGAACCCATAATCTGTAAAATGAAGTCGTTTTGTCAAATTTATCAAAGTTTCAACAAACTTAGATACTTATATTTGTAAATGCAATGACCAAGTGATAGAAAACTTAAACTCATGAATATGAACAAAGAACCTTCATTAAATAGGATAAGCTGCGGCTTTTATGTTTAGAAACAAAAGTTGTGTGTCGCGAATATCTATTTTTTTTATCATTTCTGTAATTTTTGTATAACTGCAATTAGTAATACTTGTCTTAACATGAGTTACCTGGTTGTTTCATAGGTCATACATGTCCATAAGGCTGTTCCAGGCATCATCAAGACTTTTTTGAGTCTCACTCTTGTCTGGATTGTCGTGTCCATTTCTTTTGCGCTTCTTTGCTGCAAATTCCCTCTCTGTGATTGAAGATTCTCCTTTTCTTTTCTTCGATTTCTTTTCTATAACTCCAACCTTAAATTTAATAAGGGTTTTTTTGTAAAAATAATATAATTGTCATGAGGCCTTACCATGAGGGTTAAACTTACAATTTTGTAACTATCGGTTATAGTGAAGTTCAAGTTATGAAAATAATTTCTTGTAGAAATATTTCAAGGCAAGAGTACATACATAATATCCAATGTGGTATAACTCCTTTACTTATCCCTTATATATTGAAAGTGTTTGTTTTTGTTATAGATGATTTTTAAAAGGCAATTTAGGAATGTAGTAAATTAATTTGTGTTTTCCTAATCAATTTGAGAAAAATACTTTTATCAATATTAGAGCAAAAAATTTGGTGCTCAGCTAAACTTTCAGAAAGTAAAAAGCCAATTATTAATCTTAATTTTGAAAAACTATAACTACTATACTACACAAAAATCCTTGTTTTTTCTTAATTTTGAAAATTCATGTAATGTAACAACGTACCTTTGACTCGATTACTACATTGGTTTCTGGTAGAACATCTACTTTCAAGTTTTCAAAACCTTCGAAGATATATCTTCTTACATCCCCAATAGATCGACACACACTACGTTATCTCTCATGGAAGTAAAACTGCAATCCAAGATGAATTTCCTTAATTTTTATATAGAAATTACATTACAAAGAAATTAAATTCACAATATTACCAAATAAATAATAATAAAAATCAAAACAAACACGTTTGATAATTTTTGATACATACAAAACAAATGATACCTTAATTATAATTTTTTAAAGGCAGAAGAAAAGGAAAATTAAGTGCAATTAAATTCTATTTCGATTGCGAATGACTATCACTAAATCTCAATTGTCAAGAAGAAAATAAAAAAATAATAAATGTCGAAGGTTCATCTAAAATATTCATTCTAAATAATAAATATTATTGGATAAATAGATAAATGTGAGTGTACTTTAGGAAAGTGGTAAGACTCTATATTCAAAAAAAAGGAAATTTTTTTATAAAAGGACTTATATTACCGTTTCACATCTTCCATTTTGACGTTGTCTCCTTTCAGCTTTCCATCCATGTAGCATGTCATAATATTTGCGATTAAGTCCGTATGAATCACTTGCCATGTCTTCATTCTATTATTTGAGTACATAATAAAATATTAAAATAGTCAGGCCTCTCCATTTACTAAACATCTTATTTACAATCTTTTACTATAACAACCATGGTGTTTTAGAACTGATTTTTCATGTCATGTTATATTGTACGTCTTTTTTTTTAATAATATTTCACTATAGTAATAATAAAATAGCCAGACAAATGAATCTACTATAGAAATGTCTAACAATATTAGTGTCTTTTACAAAGAAATAGTCTAAGTAATCAAATGTACTAACCTTTTTTAGTTTAATAGTGTAAAGGTTTGTTGCACCTTTAGAAGGTACAATTACAAAGTCAACTAAAGTATTTGCTATTGCTTTGGTAGTAACTAGACTTCTCTTCCTCCTAGCCAGTTTTTCGGGTACTGTGATTGTTTCAACATCATTCTGCAAATAAGAAAATATGTTAAATTTTTGTAACTATAAATGTAAAAAATGAGAATCTATAGTTAAATTATTTTAAAATATAAAACTGTATTATTTTTCAGAAGTAGAATTAAAAAATCAAGGTTACATTAATATAAGTAAGGGGGAATGATTTTTGCTTAACAACAAACTAAGAGAATTGAGTGACATGGTAAAATTGTTATAAAGTTCAAGTGTGTCAATATTATGTTCTTTTTACACCTATAATTTTTCTTTTTCATATCTAATAAAAGACACTAGAAATATCCTCGTCATTTTGACAATCAATTTTCAGAAAACTAAATAATTTTTAAACACAAATTATTCTCAATAATCAACCATAAGAGACCATATTTATAAGAAAACTACTCTATATGCTCGAATAATGTCTTCTTATTAACAAATAAGTATAAGAAAACATGAATCGCCCTCAATTGATTTAATATTTAATGCAAGAAAATTAAAACCAATTAGTATTCTATAAGATTCCGCCAAATATTCTATCATATTAAATAGTTGGCTTACTAGGTTAAATCATATCCAATATTTTCTATAAATAATTAAAGAGAAAATTAACAGTTACAAATATAGAATATTTAAAATTTTTATTTAAATAATTTATAAATGGGCCATTTTGAGAAAACTTTACAAATATTAAAATAGTAGTTTATTAGATTATCTGTTAATTTGATTGTTTTAATTTTGCATTAGTATTAAAATTGATTCCATGATATCCATTTAGATGTTAATGAGTATTTGTATTTTACATACGATTACAAATTAATAATCTCGACTTCATTAATATACAATTTAGGTTAAAAAGCTTGATATACCCCTCGACATTATGAATTACTATTGATATACCCCCTCGTTTATAAAATACTCACACATATACTCCTACGTACCTTTACACAAATGAGCAAATATACCCTTTTCGACTGAAGTAACTAAAAAAATAAAAAAAATCCTTTCATTCCTAGTAAAATAAAATCTATAGAGGGGGGTATTTGATCCTTTCTCACAAAGCTCAAGGGTATGTCTGAGTTAGTATACACCGTATTTTCTTCCTATCAATATATATTTTTTTTTAGAAAACTATATGAGGACAAAGTCCTAATGCCACAAACATCCAGTGTTATTAAATGCCCGACAATTCTCTAACGAGGGTAGAAAAATAACTAGAAATTAAAGATAACATAGGAAAATTAAAGCATCTGATATGATAATAAATAACGAATAAAGTTGTAGAAATCTTACTTGTATTGGCTGACTTGATATAGGAGTAGGTGCTAGTATGAATTTTGTGTTATCAATTTGGTTTTGTAGAACCTGTAAATAATGCACTTAATTTTTAATTATTTTTTAAAAAAAAGTAAAAAAAATGATTATCTTTTGAATCTATTCTCTAATTTTGACTCATTTAAAAATAAAAAATGTTTTATCAAATTTCATAAAGTCTTTTGCTTTCTGAATTGTCAATACAAAAATGTTTTAGCTATTATCAATGGTAAAAAAAAACAATCAAGTAAGAAAGTTTTAAGGAAAACATAATAATTAATGAATAGTTTTATATAGAAAATCTAACCCAAAAATTTCTCAAATAATTAATGCATCTCAAAGAACAAATAAAAAAAATATTTAGCGAGTAACTTAGTTAGACGACAACGTACCACAACTTGAGCACCACTAATTATTGGCACATACGGAACTATTTCGCGACAAGTGTTCATTTCATGATCTGAGGAAGCCATGTATATATGAAGATGAAAAGAAATAAGTATTCCACGTAAATCTCAAGAATGAGAGATGAGAAGAATAGGGGTTGAGGGATTAGTATATATAGATAATAAATATTGGAAGAGAGAAAATTCTATTGAATACTGATGAGGTTACAATTAATATAATCATTTATGTTGAATATGCTCTTTTGAAAATATAATAATTGTATTCCTCATATTTGGACTTTTAAAAAAATTGAAATATGGTCAATTACTTATTTATTGCCTTAATATGTAGATAATATGACAATTTATCATAATTTCTCTTTTTATGTGAACATAATTAATAGGTTAAGCTAAAATTTACTTGTTCTCCATTTTTGAGATTATTAATAATCAAAATTTTAAAGTTGAACTTTAAGTATCTCGTATTTGGTTACATCACAAAATTCACTTTAAATACACTATACCTTTTAGACACTTAAGCTCGTATGATTTATAGGTTAATACATACTATTTGAGTTGAATTTCACTTCAAGTCAAGTTATTAATTTATGATATATATTTATGAAATTCGTAAAGACATACAACATGTAATTTCCAATAAAAAAAGTTTTGATGCATGACGAACACAAAACACATTATAAAATATGCTCGTGTTGCATTAAATATAATATAGAAATATATCTTCTCCAAAGGGATTAGTACAAACAATGTTCAAATAATTTTTGGCTTAACACGATTAAGGAGAATTAATTCATTTGATGGAGATGGTTATAAACCACAAGTGATTGACTAAAATTGTAAACAACCAGAATTAATTATGAAAAAAATTTGAGAAACAACAATTTATTATAAATGAGAGGAGTTAAGTGAATATTAAAATTAGTACCATAATCGAGCTTCTGAACATGAAGGGTCTATTAAGAGCTATAGCAGGTGTTGATCTAAATCAGAACTTAATGAACCTATGGGCACTTTCTGGTCTCTTCAGATACCCATAGTTAGTCAAACTACCACCCTTTTGAGGTTGGTCCTAGTGTCACTTTCTAGAGAAATAACAATATGGTTGTAACACCTCAAAACTCTACTCTTAGAGTCTGAATCATTCACCGTAAGTATATGATCTTGAGCTGGATGATGTCCTACTTGCTCATATGTTTTAAGGTCCTTTAACAAGTGTAGCACGGGTAGCAGAATTGATTTAGGGTTATAAAGGACCTCTAACACCAAGCTAGGTTCAAAACATTTCTATTAGCTAAATTTTTACAAGAGTCCTTATATGGGTCAACTTCCATCGACCACATCTCTTAGAATATGATGATTAAGTGACCCAGAACATATCAAATCTAAAGTATAAGAGTGTTCTTTCCAACTCCACCAAGTTTACATGAAACTGAGTTCGGTATAAAACTTTATGGCTGATTTACTAGAGACACTTTAACCTGGTAAAAGCTTCGCGATGGCTCTGTGGCACAGAGTAAATGTGGATCTCACTGTCCACTGGAATAAAATTTTGACTTCGAGCTCTTATCAATTATTTTCTTAAGATTGTTTTTGTCTGAAAAACCTTTAGGGAGTTATCTAAATGGCCCTAAACGTGTAGAAAATGATATTTTTAATAAATAGAACACTCTCATTCATCCTAAACTCCTACACTAAAAAAAAACATGGCTATGGTTCATTTTCCAAGATTTTACTTCAAAATTCGCCACCAAGGTATGTAAGGCTTCAATGTGATTATTCCTTTCTCTCTCAAACCTATAGTAGTTTGGTTCTCAAGAAACTCTTCAAGATTCTTAGATTGAAAGCTAGGGTTCAAATGAAATTATGATTTTTCCTCATGAACTCATATTTTCATTATTTCACATTGATTTTTTAAGAAAAATTGCACTAATTTGGCCTGATTCCTATGGTCTCTTATGCATTTTTTGCATTTAAGAATTAAATCAAGCATGATATGATTTACAACCTAAATAGAGGTTATTTTTAAGGCATGATTATTGAGCTTAGCCGCACATGTGATATGAATCAGAAGAGATTTATATACCTATGAGCAATAAATAAACATATGTTTTAGGAGGACTATTTAGTACAGAGAGGAGGGAGGTTTTAAAAACTAAAGTCTCATAATTATGTGCCGACGTAAGATTATGTTTCACCACTTTAAAAGTTAACCGTTAGCCCTTTGTGGGACATGTTAGTGGATCTGGAAACGTATAGGACAACCCATCCACTTATAATTACATGTTGGGCTTCATGAGCTCAAATGACATATGTCGGTTAGAAGATACTCCCAAATTTATGTATCTTTTATGATATTTCATTAACTACATTTGATGTATATTAGTTATGTTATTTTATGTTATGATAATTCAAGGCTACTGATTTAGACTCACCATTATGCAAATGTTTTTGAAAGAAAGTCTTCAAACTAATATTTATGCTTATTTTCCAATTATCTCTTTTAAGTTCATTTATTACGATTATAAATTTACATTTTAGAAACATTATTCCATTGTTTCCTCCATATGTTTATTTATATGACTATGTTGGTTCCCTTACATTCTCATTACATTACACATACTGACACATATGTTTCTCTGCGTTGCATCCATTTATGAGGTAGATTTTGGTGCTTGTACTCTGACTTATGGCTAGTAAGGTTGCAATATTTACAATTAGCACTTGGTGAGCCCTCTTCAGTTGGAAACGAGATGAACCCTCCTCAGTTGGGAACGAGATGAGCCCTCCTCAGTTGGGAATGAGAAAAGCAGGCTCAAACGAGATCATCAACTAAGGTTCAAACACCTGAAGTATGGAGCAAGAAGAAGGCGAGCTGAAGCATGATTGGAAATTTGCCGAATGATCTCGGTGAGACTGACTAACGTCGTCGAGCGAGTAGTACATTAAATTTTTGGCTGAATTGGGAAACTATAATATCATGTCTCGAGCCTACACCCTGGACATGTCCGACACTCGAGAACCATTGCTGGTCCCAAAGCGAACCCTTGGCCTAGTTGACTACCTAGTAGAAGACGTACTCAAGCAATAATAGGCTTAAAATAGAAAATGATCTCAAATTAAAACTCAATAAGAATGTCTTAAAGTACTCATTGAAATAATAATAATAATTTGTGAAACATATTTAAAGAAAGAATGTACTGAGAGACTCCTCAAATCTATCTATCTATGATAGGTGTCAGGACAAGACCCACAACACCTCCAAACAATTGGACTGAAAGGAAATTTGAAGTCCTCCGGAATGCAAGGAGGCCCACCAAAACTGTCTGGAGTATAGAATGATCTCACCAGAGTGCCAATTGATGATCCTAAACACATGTATCTACATAATAAAAAGATGGAGGTTGAATGACATCAATATATTTGAATGTAAGAGTATGTAATAGACATGAGAAAAATAACTGACTGAAAGGACTGCAATAGGTAACAATATTCTGAATTTGAACGTAAAGAAATAATTGAGTTAAATCATTTAAAGTTTTACAAAATACTTTCTCACATCTGAACTCAACATAATAAGTGACATAGAAAAATATATAGTAATCCTATTGGGACATTCTCTAACCGACAACCATCACTATGAGCTATGTGATGATACAATGTCTTGTCCATGCTGCCAGAACTGTCCTATATCGTGTCGGGATATAAAGTGCAACACCCCGTATGCTAGAACTACCAAAATCCAGATTTTCAAAAGTTGCACGTGCAACCCACGGTTGCCACCCATGGACTATTGGGTGACCCACGGTCCATTCTTGTGGTCCGTGGGTGGCCATCTGCAGCCCTCCCCAGAAAGCCCAAAAAAATTATTCTAAAGGTCGACCCTCGGTCGGACCTATGGATTGTAGGTCAGACCATGGACCGTGGTTCGAGACCCCCAAAATCCAGTCGCTAAAGCCAAACGACGGTTGACCAGGATGGACCGTCTGTCCATCCATGGTCCTTTCATCAGTCCATCAGTCGGCCATGATAATTTTTAAGTCAGGGGTCTTTTGATCTTTTCCCTATGTGTTGGACCCATAAACTATGTAGTTTTAGTCAGTTTTAGCCTAGAAACATAATTAGAACTTACCCAAGTCAGATCATTCACCAAAAACTAAGAAAACTTAAAACGCAGAAGGAAAAAGAGTCGACCAAACCCTCTCCAAGAACACAAAAAGGTTTCATTAGTTCCAGCCCCTAAATCGAAAGATTTCTCCGTGGAATTCGTCACCAAGTAGGTGGGATTTCACTGGTGGGTTCCTTTCGCCATTAGGTCCCTAGATTTCAATCAGAATCTTGATTGCCTTGATATTATCTAGACCTAAGGTCTATTGAATGTTAGAAATTGTTGGGTTTTAACTGTAAGAATGATCCAAATCAGATTGTCATGAATTTAATATCATTTTGTGTAGATTCCTTCATAAATTCAGAACCCTAGCTAAGTAGTTCTTTTAGTTCATGAATTACACATGCTAGGTCAGTTATTTCAAATATACATGCTCCAGATTTGAATGTTGCATTATCAGTATATTAATGTTGCATTTTTAGCTAGCATATTAGTATTTTGAGCTATCTAGTATTACAAAAATTTATTCACAGATTGTTAATTACCTAATCAATTGGGAATAGCTTAATACCGAGTTGGACTAGGGTCAGTTACCCTCATAGTCCAAGAACTACGTGCCCTGTAGGTTGTAAGTCGCTTCTATGGGCATCATTTTAGTGATCATGCCAGTCATGACTCGATACCTCTGGCAGGGTATATTGGGTCCTCTTGATGAGGCGTATACATCAGACTCCACAGTTTGCTCATGTAGTTTTATTTCGGTTATTAGTAGCTCCCTTATAGTCAAAATATATTACATTAACCATGTTATTAGATACGGTAAGATTTCAGTCTCAACATGTTGTAAACTTTGTTTTTGCATTTTGTTATTTCATGTTCAGTATTCTCAATATAGTATCAGGCTTATCTTATATCTTTGCCCAATTATATGCTTTGGTTCAGTTATGTTATTATTCAGCTTTACTCTCTCCTGCATGCTCAGTACCTTTCAAGTAGTGAAGCTCTCGTGATGTAGGTTCGGGTTCTCATCTTCTAGATCACTCATAGATGGATTCCCGATCTTCAGCTCAACAGTATCAGTGGTGAGTCCTCATTCCCCGAGGACGACATACATGTTTCCTTTGCTTTTGGTCTTTAGTTTTTAGTATTTGTTAGATATAGCTGGGGCTTGTCCCAGCATTTCTAATCAGTAGAGGCATATTTGAGACATAGTTAGTTTCAACTTTAGTATTTGAGTTTGACTATTTGGTTTTTGTTAACCTCTCAGTTTTCTTATATATTCAGATATTATGGATATTCCCTATCATTTCATTTCAGTTTATCTTATGATTTAGTTTTCACACAGATTTTATTTACTTTAGTTTATTTATCATACTTATGATATTCCAGCAGGGTTAGCTTGGGGTCACTCATGATCCTAGGTCCGGTGTCCGCGCCCTGGGGGTAGCCTCGAGACGTGACATAAAGTCTCTCAACTAAGTGGATCCACTAAGCAATAAGGATTCATCTAAAAAGTATGATCATGTGACCATGTTGGAAAGACATGGTTTTTGGGGACGGTGAACTGTCTGATCTCCTAGATCAGTGCTCAATACTACTCCCAATAATATATACTCTTGCTCAAACGTATAAAATATACTCTTTTTCTAGTTTGAAATAATCTCTCAAAATATCCTCTTAAAAGAGGTAACTGCTCTGAAATATTTCATAAACTTATTTCTCATTTAGAAAACATGGCTTCTCTTTGCTCAGTGTAAAAATACATTCTAGGTTGAGATAATTACTCAAAAGGGGCCTCTTTAAGCGGTAACTACTATGTACTCAATCTTTCTGAAAACTCTTTTTACTTTTCTCAAAATGATATTTTCTTTCTTCATGTGAAAATGAAACATTTCGGAAATACATAGTTCTCTTATACTCTTGCTTAAATCTTGGTTAAGCTGTTTCTCAATCTCCTCTTTACTTTATCAAGACTCAGTTTAATGAATTGCGTTTTGTTTTAAAGAATCTCAATAAGAACTCAATGAATACTCAAAAAAATTGGAACTACGTTTGACCTGATTACTACTTCAACGGGATACGTAGGCGCCATAAGGGCTCTGTCATGTTCTCTATAAGCTTTCTATTAAATCAAAGCGGAAACTGGGCAAATTTTTTGAGGAGGTCTCCAAAAATTTCACCAAGAAGATAGTTGCTACAAGATTGAATATCAGAATTTGTTGAAGTTGAAACAGGGTCAAAAATTTTAAGAAATGCCCTAAAAAATTTCACCAAGGTTGTACTCAAACTCCAAATTTATGGGGGCATCGCTCTAAGTTGGTTTGTACCTTCACATAATTTTACATGATGTTATATTCATTGTATATCTTTGATTTTATTTATCTTACCTTCCTTTAAAAAAGATGATTTTATTTGAAATTTTTAAGTTGGGTTGTCCGACTTTCAATGTGACTCATTCATTTTTCATTTCAATTACTCTCTTTCAAAAATTAAAATAAAATTATTTGACATTTTTTTTAAGTTAGGTTCTCCGCCCTACAATGTGACTAATTAATTTTTTATGATTGTTACTTTTTCTTTAATTTACAAAAAATGATTTTTTGTTAAATTTGGGTGGTCCGCCCTTCAATGTGATTCACTGATTTCTTCATTCTTCTTAAGTTTTCTTTATATAATAAAAAATATTTTTTGTCAAATTTGGGTTGCCCGCCCTTCAATGTGGCTCATTGTTTTTATTTATTCAGTTTATTTTTCTTTCAAAAAATTTATTTGTTATTCAATTTTTTTTTTTTTATGTCATATCTCAACAAGCTACGCAAAAGTGATTCTCATCAATGAGATACGTAGGCAGCCCTTCGAGGGTTCGGTATTCTTTATTCAAAAGATTCTTTATTTTTTATTCTTCTTAAAATGTTCATATTTTTAAAATCATTTTTTAATTGTTCGAGTGTGCATCTGAAAAATAGTTTGTACAATAGAGAAGACTGACATTTTGTTAAACCATAGATTCTTTTGGTACCTCTCATTCATACTTTTGTTACACTTGAAAATACTCTCTTGCATACATTCAAGATAAGAACGAAACGAGATTCATTGATTCAAGTGCATTGTTTGGTAAAATTTTGATTTAATTCAATTGTGTTGCTTTGTTGATCCAGAACATGCAATGAATGTTGTCAAGGCAAAATTTTGAGTAACTTTTGATTTGAAAAATGATTGTAGACCTTCTTTAACCCATTTGAGCCTTTCAAAGCCTACCAAATGATATTAACCTTTAGATGTCCCCACTTTGAGCCTTGACCTATTTTTTGGATAACCACATTTTTAGCCTATACCCTTTCTTTGTACTTATACACACTATCCCTTTTTTGGCCTGACTTTCTTGAGTGCACTGAAGACGTGCAAGTTTCAAAAGAAGATTCAAAGTTCAAATTTGTTAAAGACTAAAGTTATCAAAGTCCCTGAACGTCAAGAATACAAAAATGACCTCAAAAGAAAGAAGAAAGAGTTGAAAATTCCTCACAAGTTTAAGCGAGCAGAATTTCAACAAAAGAAGAAAAACACTCCAAACAATCGGGAGAAACTTCAAAAGATGAAGAGAAGGGGAAAAAGCTCAGACAAGCCAAACTTCAGAAGAAGTCAAAAAGTACAAAAGAAAGGGACAACAAGGAAGATCAAACAGTAAAAGCGTAACAAATGTTGAAACCATGTGCAATGCTCAAGAAGGGAATAAGTCATTTTTATCCCAAATGAATATCCTACCCGTCCCTAAGCCTACTTTACAAGTTGTTAACAATTAGTTCAAATGTTCTCACATTAGTGGCGATTTAAATGAAGGCCAATCCTATGGTATCACAATTTCCCAAATCAAAATACTTAAAATGTGTGCAAATTGGGACTTTCTTTGTAGTGAGGGCACTTGAAACATGATTTTAGGTCTAGTTCAAAGCCTTTGTTTGTAGCATGATGGACAAATCTTGTCGTTATTTGAGTATATTTGAGGTACCACTTGAATCCATAGGAATTACCTCGAAGTCAATCTCACTTGAAAGAAAAAGAATTGTGTGAAATTTTTGTTCAATACTATTGTTGGTGCTAACCAAGATAAAACATGTTTCATTGTTTTTTAAAAAAAAAAAAATTGGTTGAAACCCACTTTTCAGTATTTGTCCATACCAACTCTATGGACCGTTTCATTGTTGCTATTTGACCAAACAACTTTGTGGACTATTTCATTGTTCATATTTATCCAAACCAACTTTGTGGACCGTTTCATTGTTGATGTTTGTCCAAAATAACTTTGTGGACTATTTCATAGTTAAAATTATATTTTTGGGTTGTCATGCTATTCAAAATGACATCTTTTTATCTTTGGGTCGTCATATCCTTCAAAATGACAGCTTTTTATTTTGGGTCGTTAGATATTTTCTTAAATTTGGGTAGTCAGACCCTTCAAAATGACATCTTTTTAAATTTAGGTCGTCATACCTTTCAAAATTGCATTTAAAAATTAAAAATTAAATTAATTTGCTATCTCAAATAAAATGATGCTTTTTAAAATTGGTTTGTCATGCCGTTCAATATGACACTTTTTATTTTATATTCCATTTCAAATTGACATTTTTCTTTATTCATGATGTTATTAAGTTTGAATTGTTGCATTGTTTAATACCTTGTTCATATGAGGCCATGTTTGCATAATTTATGTTACATTTATGTTATATTTGTTACTAACATTGATATTGCAGATTTTGTGATACATCATTCATATTAAGTTCAAGATTGGATTGTCATCTCCGTTCAAATGGCACGTTAAGTTCAAGTTGGGCCGTCCGCCAAAGAGACATGTTGGGTTGTCACCTCCATTCAAATGATATGTTATATTCAAATGGGTCGTCCGCCTTTCAAAGTGACATGTTGGGTTGTCACCTCGTTCAAAGTGACATGTTATATTCAAGTTGGGTTGTCACCTCCATTCAAGTGACTTGTTATATTCAAATGGGTCGTCCACCTTCCAAAGAGACACGTTGGGTTGTCACCTTGTTCAAAGTGACATGGTATATTCAAGTTGGGTTGTCACCTCATTCAAAGTGACATGTTATATTCAAGTTGGGTTGTCACCTCCATTCAAGTGACATGTTATATTCAAATGGGTCATACGCCTTTTAAAGAGACACGTTGGGTTGTCACCTCTTTCAAAGTGACATGTTATATTCACGTTGGGTGGTCACCTCCATTCAAGTGACATGTTATATTCAAATGGGTCATCCGCCTTTCAAAGAGACACGTTGGGTTGTCACCTCGTTTAAAGTGACATATTATATTCAAGTTGGGTTGTCACCTCCATTCAAGTGACATGTTATATTCAAATGAGTCGTCTGCCTCTCAAAGAGACACGTTGGGTTGTCACCTCGTTCAAAGTGACATGTTATATTCAAATTTGGTCGTCCGTCTTCCAAAGAGACACGTTGAATTGTCACCTCGTTCAGAGTGACATGTTATATTCAAGATTGGGTTGTCATCTCCCTCCAAATGGCACATTAAGTTCAAGTTGGTTCGTTTTCCTTTCAGAAGACAAATTAAGCCGTCACCTCGCTCAAAGGGGCATGTTATTCACATTGTCCTCCTTTCAAAGAGGTACACTACCTTCACTGTGTAATTTCTGAAAGTAACATTGAAGGTATGTGAATGTTTTTCAATTTACAATCAATCATTTCCTTTTGTTTATTATTTTCAGCCCCATTCGCGGATGTAGAGTATTATTCAAAGTCTCTACTAACATCTCTTTTTTTTTTGTTCAAAGTATAACAAACCAATTTTTGGTTCGTCAGCTTTGTTTGACCAAAATCTCTTTCATCGATCCTAATAAAACAAAGGGGCAAATTGTTGACACCAAATTTTGGTATGATATTTCTAAAGTTAATACTTTTTAAGTATTTTATTTTTTAAATAGTTGAAAATACATGTTTTGTCATTTTAATGCAATTTATTGATAATTATCCTTTTTCTCAAAATGGTAGGATTTTTATCGGTTATTTCTGTTTATATTATTTTGTCACAGCCAGTTGAATACCTTCAAATATTTGTTCTTTTTTTATAAGATCATTGTTTCTTTTAAATTGCATTTTTACATGTCATTGGTTACGTTTGTTTCATCTTTTCATATTCATTTTATCTGTTACATTTGTTAATATTCATTTTGATATTTTGTATAGTGCAGAAATAATGCATTCTGATATGGATAAGATTTCATGCACATATATTTTATTAACTGGTTGTTTTGACCCACCGTTTTAAGATTGATATTGTACTATTTGTAGTTTTGAATTCTCTATTTAAAGAATAGTTTGCTCATTAGGTTAAGGGGTGGTGGATATTTTAGGGATAAAATTTTTCAGATTGTTTATTCACAAAAGAGGGGACTTTCATTGTTTATTATTTTTCCGATGAGCTCGCCGGAGCTTCACCAGTCCACCACCACCAACAACCCCTCGATCTTTCCATCACTTCCATTTCCCAACAGCCACAAGACCCATTTGAACAGCCACCACTGCCTCCCCGTTTCTCTATTTTTTTTTTCAAACTCCAAAAGCCCATCTCCATTCCTTACATTTTCCAGCGAGATCCATCGCTGCTCCAGCGAGCTCAACAACCACCAGCTCAACACAAAATCGACCAAGACAACCTCAAAACCTCATCTCCATTTTTGTTTTTTCCGGCAAAACCCCGACCCAAACTTCCTTACCCACACCTCCATTATTTCAACCAACCAGGCCAGACCCCGCTGAAGAAAAACCAGAAACTCCGGTGAACCGCCTTGCCAGACCTCAAAACGACCCCTTCTACTTTTCCATTTTCCGGCCAGCTCCAAGCCAAAACAACACTAATGCGACCAGCAGCTCATACCAGACCCTTTCCCCTCTCTCCTTTTACAAATTTTCCTCCATTTGGCAGGCATTTCAGCGAGCTACGAGCTCATTTTCCGGCGAACAAGTTCGAAGTAACTTCAATACCAGATGAGCTAGAAGCTCTCAACCCAACAACAAACACTCCAGTGAGCCACTCACATCGCAAATCGAATCTCGGAGAAGAGAACCAGATCAATATTGCAAACCAGTGAGCAACAACAACAATTCAATCGGCTAGCTCGAAGCTCGCGAACAACAACTCCGGTGAAGCTCAAAGCTTCAGTTTTGGTGAAACTTTTTCTCTCTTTTACTTTACGGCTATTTTATCTGGCTATTTCAATTTGAAATTAATTTTAGATGTTAGTCATTCATGATTGTCCTCTTTGTTACGATTGAAATATGTTTATATTTTAGTTGAATCTTGTGTTCATATTTTTGTTTTGAATACTCTGTTTTAATGTTATATTACTGTGCCTTTTGATATTTATTTATTTATCTTTTTTTTCCATGATTCCTTATGAACTATGAATGTTACTGCCTTGTTTTATTGTTATATTATTGTTATTATTATATTAATATGTCAGCACTTTCTTTGTTGTTATTATTTATTAATACAGGTTACTGTTTTGTTTTGCTTTCATTATTATTATTATTATTATTATTATCATTATTATCTGTTTTAATGTTATATTACTGTGCCTTTTGATATTTATTTATTTATCTTTTTTTTCCATGATTCATAATCAACTATGAATGTTACTGCCTTGTTTTATTATTATATTAATATGTCCGCACTTTCTTTGTTGTTATTATTTATTAATACAAGTTACTGTTTTGTTTTTCTTTCATTATTATAATAATAATAATTATTATTATTATTTTGTTATTCATATATTTCCCTGCTTGATTTATTGGAATTGTTTGCATGCACTTTCTAAAGTTTCCCAAGAAACTTTGTTGCTATGATTGTTAGCTTACGTTTTTTTTGTTGTTGTTATCTTTTGTTATGTTGAATGTTCTTTTGTTAATTTTATATGATATCGTGCTTTGAAAGTAAATGTTAGATTGGCCTATGAGAAAATTTCTCTGTTGGTTTGGAGGCCTCTACATTTTAAAATTTAGTTTAAGTTCATATTCTTTGTATGTTAAAACTTGCCGATGAAGAAATTACCGTCGATTTCCAAGGTCTCACATGTTCATAAGACGAATTTTTATTTTTAAGTTATTATTTGGTTTATTAATTTTTATTCATATTTATTCATTACTAAAACATTTACAGGTACACAGAGTTTCTTATAATTGAAGCTATTCGAATGAAGTTCGAATTATATTCTTGATTCATTATTGTATATTGTTGACATTAGGCAAACTTAAGCTGATTCTCATATTATTTTTTTATGTTATTATTTGTGTATATCACTTGTTTATTATACTTGTATATTTGTTTTTATCTCCTCCTCAATTTGAAAAAATGAACTTAGTCAGGACCCACAGTTGTGGATTTCGAAGGACACCTAACACTTTCCCTTCGGTATAACTTGAACCCCTTACCTAGAATCTATTGGTTTCGTAGACATTTATTTTAAGTTAATTTGTTAATTGGTTTCCTAGTTTTCCTAAAAATTAGGTGGCGACTCCCTTTTTAGCCCTTTTTCGAAATTCTTTTAATTCTTTTAAAAATTGATTACTATTTTTTGGCGAGTCATCGCGACGTTGCTCCCTCTCATGGGATGTCAACACATGTGACTGGAACTGAGAATGTTAAGTTGGCATCCTACCAACTTAAGGATGTGGGTTATATCTGGTTCACTTAGTGGAAAGATAACATGCGTGCGGATGCAGCTCCTCTGACTTATGATTGTTTTACTGGGGCTTTCCTAGACAAGTTCTTCCCAAGGGAGTTGAGACAGGCTAGACACAAGAGTCTATGAACTTGAAGCAGGGTTCAATGTTAGTCCAAGAATGCAGGTTGAAGTTTACCCAGCTCTCCAAGTATGCTCCACACATGGTTGCCGATCCAAGGGGACTAATGAGTAAGTTCTTGTTTGGGGTATCTAATCTGGTGAAGTCTAAGTGCACGAATGCTATGCTTCTAGGTGAAATGGATATCTCAAGACTAATGACTTATGCTCAGCAGGTTGAGGGAAATAATCTTAGGGAATTGGCTAGGGATAACAAAAAATCCAGAACAGGAAGCTATTAGTACTCACTACAACAGTCGAACGGTGGGAAACGCTCACTGTTTTAACAGAGGTCTACAACCCCAGCACCTTCATCAACTAGTGCTCCATCCCCCAGGTTTCGACAGGATCAGAATGGTAGGCATCAATCAATAAGTTTCGGGGGAGTGCCTTAGGTAACATGACTTTCCCAATTTGTCCAAAGTGTGGTAAGAACCATATGGGCGAGTGTATTGTAGGAAAGGAAGGGTGCTTTGGGTGTGGTCAGTCTGGCCATAAGTTCAAGGATTTCCCTTTTGCCAAGCAGGGGCAAAGAGGTAACAACAATAGGGCTCAGTCTATAGCTCCAAGAGCACCAACAGGTCCCCCAACTAAGCAGGGTGCTGCGTCTGGTATAGGTGGCGGTCAGCACCAGAATAGGTTGTATGCTCTCTAGGCTCGCTAGGACCAGGAAGATTCTCCTGATGTGGTCACTGGTATGTTACAAGTCTTTTATTTAGATGTTTATGCATTGTTAGATCTAGGGGCTACACTGTCTTTTGTAACTTCTTATATAGTAGTAAACTTTGATGTCAGTCCAGAAACTCTCTCAGAACCCTTCTTAGTCTCTACTACAGTTGGTGACCTAGTTATAGCTAGACGGGAATACAGAAATTGCCTTATCAAAATATCTCAGAAATTCACCTTAGGAGATCTTGTAGAGTTAGAACTGGTAAATTTTGAAATAATTTTAGGCATGGATTGGTTACATTCCTGTAATACCTCAATGGATTGTAGAATTAGAATCGTTCGGTTTCAATTTCCAAACAAGCCAGTTTTAGAATGGAAAGGTAATAGCTCTGTGCCTATGGGTTGATTCATCTCTTACGTTAAGGCCAGAAAAATGATTTTCAAAGGGTAAATCTATCATCTTGTTCGGGTTAAGGACTCAAACTTTTAAACCCCAACTCTTGAGTCAGTCTTAGTAGTAAATAAGTTTCCAAAATTGTTTCCAGAGATCTTCCTAGAGTTCCTCCTGAAAGGGAAATCGACTTCCGAATAGATCTCCTCCCAGATACCCAACCCATTTAGATTCCTCCTTACACAATGGGTCCAGCCGAGCATAAGGAATTGAAAGAGCAGTTGAAATACCTTAAAGATAATGGCTTCATCATGGCTAGTATCTCTCCATGGGGTGCTCTAGTAGTTTTCATTAAAAAGAAAGATGGTTCTCTCAGAATGTGCATTGACTATCGTCAGTTAAACAAAGTCACCATCAAGAACAAGTATCCTATCCCCAGGATGGATGACTTGTTCGACCAACTCTATGGTGCTAGTTACTTTTCAAAGATAGACCTAAGATCCAGCTATCATCTTCTCAGAGTCAGAGATAGTGATATTCCGAAGACATCTTTCAAAACTCGGTATGGTCACGTTGAATTTGTAGTTATGTCTTTTGGACCAACAATGCTCCTCTAGCTTTATGGGCTTACTGAACAGGGTGTTCAAACAATATTTTGACTTATTCTTTATCGTCTTTATTGATAATATCCTTATTTATTCTCAGAATGAGGAGGAGAATGTGACTCATTAGAGAGTTGTTCTGCAAACTCTCAAGGATTGTCAGCTATTCGCTACGTTTAATAAATGTGAATTCTAGTTACAATCAGTCTCTTTCCTTGGTCATGTGGTATCCAGCGAAGAGATCCGAGTGGATTCTTAGAAAAATTGTGGCAGTACAACACTTGCCCAAACCCACCTCTCCAAAAGATATCAGAAATTTCTTGGGTTTGGGCGATTATTATAGCAGGTTGTTGAATGATTTTCATCCATAACTTCCCCATTGACCAAGTTGACTCAGAAGAAGGTTAACTTTCAATGGTTAGATGAGTGTGAGAAAAGCTTTGTAGGACTAAAGACTAGGTTCACTACAACTCCTATCTTTACTTTACGAGATATTTCAAACAGTTATGTGATTTATTGTGATACAACCAGGGTCGGCCTAGGTTGCATGTTGGTTCAGTGAGGTAAGGTCATAACTTATGCTTCTAGACAACTTTAAGTCCATGAGAAGAACTTCCCGACTCATGACCCCGAGCTTGTAGCCGTAGTATTTTCCCTTAAGATTTGGAGACACTACTAGTATGGTGTTCATGTCTACATGTTCACAGATCATAAGAGACTCCAGTACGTGTTCACCCAGAAAGAGTTGAATCTTTGTCAGAGGAAATGTCTTGAATTCTGCAAAGACTATGACATAAATGTGGTTTACCATCCGCGTAAGGTCAATGTAGTGGCTGATGCTCTCAGCAGACTGTCTATGGGTAGTGTAGCACATGTCGAGGAAGAAAAGACAGAGTTAAAAAAAGATGTTCACCGACTTGCTCGCTTCATTGTTTGCCTTACGGACACATCACATAGTGAGGTGATAGTTCAAAATGGATCGGAATCTTCACTAGTATCGGAGGTTAAGGAAAAATAGGGTTGTGATCCTATAATACTTCAGTTGAAAGGCTGAGTTCCTCAGCAAAAAATTGAGGTTTTCTCCCAAGGGGGAGTGGGTGTACTTCGTTACCAGGGTCGCTTATGTGTTCCTAATGTGGGTGAGTTGAGGCATTAAATCCTTACAGAAGCTCATAACTCCAGGTATTCAATTCATCCAGGTTCCACTAAGATGTACCGTGATCTACGTGAAGTCTTTTGGTGGAGCGGCATGAAGAGGGACATAGCATACTTCATGGCTAAGTGTCTTAATTGTCAACAGATTAAGGTAGAACATTAGAAACTAGGAGGTATGACTCAGGAGATTAACATTCCTACATGGATGTGGGAAGTGATAAATATGGACTTTGTTATGGGTTTACCTCGTACTCACAGACATCATGACTCCATTTCGGTGATAGTAGAAAGAGTTACTAAGTCCACTCACTTTTTGGCTGTCAAGACTATAGATTAAGTGGAGGACTATGCTGAACTCTACATCAATGAAATAGTCAGGTTGCATGGGTTTCCCTTGTCTATCATCTTAGATAGAGGTCATTAGTTTACCTCTAAGTTCTGGAAATCTTTTCAGAAAGGTCTTGGCACTCAGGTTAATGTCAGCACAACATTTCATCCATAGACGAATGGTCAGGAAGAATGTACCATTCAGACCATAGAGGACATGTTGGGAGTTTGCGTGATCAATTTAAATGGTAGTTGGGATGATCACCTACCTCTCCTAGAGTTTGCTTATAATAATAGCTTCCATTCTAGTATTAAGATGACCCCATATGAGGCACTATATAGGCATAGATGCAGGTCCCCGATTTATTGATTTTAAGTAGATGAAGCACCATTGATTGGGCCAGATTCGGTTCATGAAGCTATGGAAAAAGTTCAACTCATCATATATAGACTTAAGATAGGTCAGAGTAGTCAAGAGACCTATGCATATGTGAAGAGAAGGGACTTAGAGTTTGAAATCGATGATTGGGTTTTTCTGAAGGTGTCACATATGAAGGGAGTGATGACATTTGGAAAAAAGGTAAGCTCAGAACGAGATATGTAGGTCCTTAAAGAATCCTTAAGAGTGTTGGTGATGTATCTTATGAGTTAGACTTGCCAGCAGAACTAGAATCGGTTTGTCTAGTCTTTCACATTCCCTTGTTGAAGAAGTGTGTGGGTGATCCAACATCGATAGTTCCATTAGAGAATGTGGCTGTGAAGGATATTCTCACTAATGAAGAGGTGCCAATTCAGATTCCTAAACGTCAGGTTCGTAGGTTGGGAAATAAAAAAATCGCTTCAGTAAAGGTTTTGTTAAGAAGTCTGTCCGTATGGGAGCTACTTAGGAAGCAGAACTAGCCATGAAGGCCAAGTATTCTCATCTCTTTCCTTTTGATTCTGTTTTAGCTTGAGGTAATAGTGTCTTTCCGTCTCTTAGTTTAATCTTGCATAAATTAAGTCTTAGTATCATGTTCCTTCAGTTGTTCTTTCATTTTCAGCATATTTTCATGTTCTTGGAACTCAATTCTGTTAGATATCAGTTTCTAGTACTTAGTGGTAGGGATTGCAACTCCTTCCCTCCATACTCAGGTTGTTTAGACTTCATTCGACGACAAATGTTCCCAAGGGGGAGATATTGTAACACCTCAGAAACCAGACTTGGACTTTTCAGTAGAAAAAGTGAAACACAGAGGGGTTCACGGGCCTTGATTAGGACCACAGTCTGTCACCCTCATAGTGATTCTCACCCACCCAGAAGTGGGGGACCACAAAACCTGTCACAGGCTGTGGACCACCACACGAGCCGATTGAAGGCGTGTGGATGCCAAATAGAACTAACCCAACTCAAGCACAAATCTATAGAATCCACCACGGGTCGTGGTCTCAATGATAGGTCGTGGATGGGTCCGTCCAATAGAGCCCAGCCCCAAGTGAAGAACCATGGTGGCCTTCATGTCCGGTGGTGCTTCACACGGTCCGTGAAATGGGCCGTCATGGCGAAATACCAAGGAAATAATAGACCCTGGACAAGAACCACGACCCACTCGATGAGCCGTGGTCCTGATAATGGTCCGTCAGTGGCTCCGTGGTCGGCCTCATCAGCTTTTAAGTTAGGGTCATTTCAGTCTTTACCCCTATGCATTGGACATTTAAACTATGTCGTTTAACACCTAAACTACGTCATTTTACTCAGTTTAATCCCCATAACTTAGTGAGAACCTAACCGAAACCATTATTCACCAAATTAATCAAAATTAGAGCTAAAAAGAAGAGAAAAATCGACAAGAATCTCAAGAACAAGTAGAAGATTTTCTTCAAGTTTCAGCCCCAAAATCAAAGGACTTCTATGTATATTTCGTCACCAGCTATGTGGGATTTAACTAGTGGGTTCCTTTCATCCTGTAGGTCCATAGAATTTAGTCTGATCCTTGATTCTCCATATCTTGTTAAGACCTAGGGTTTCTAAAACCTTGGATAATGGTGGTGATTTTACGGTTGTAGTATCCTTAATCGAAATAGCTTGTTTCTTGGAAAGTTTGCTTAGTTCCTTGCATGAAACATAGAACCCTAGTTGTAAAAATTCTCTTAGTTCATGAATTATACTTGCTAGGTCAGATAAACAGATAATCATGCTCCAGATTAAGAATGTTACGTTATTAGTATATAAATGTCACATTCTCAGATTGCATGTCATTATTTTGAGCTATTTCGTATTTCAATTACATTTCAATCATATACATATTTAGTTGGGAGTAGACTTAGCACCGAGTTTGACTATGTTTTAACATACCCTTATAGTCACAGAATTACGTGCCCCCGTAGGTTTATAAGTCCCCTCTATTGGGCATCAGATTTAGTGATCACGCTAGTCATGCCTTTATACCTCTATCAAGGTATATTGGGTTCTCTCGATAGGGCGTATATATCAGACTCCATGTTTAGCTCACATGGTTTTATGTCGGTTAATAGTAGCTCCCATAGTCAGACTCTTAGTGTATTTGACAAGGTTTTCAGTATATACCTCAATATTCAGTTTAACATGTTATGTTCATGAATAGCACTTTGTCATTGCATTCAGTTTAGCTTTTCAGTTATGTTTTTAGTACTTACATTCTTACCCTGTTAAGTCATTACCCGGTAATGCTTTGTTCAGCTTTTATATGTATACCAGTTTAGCTTAGTATCTATATCCTACATGCTCAGTACATTCCAAGTAATGACGCATACTCTACGCTGCATCCTTTCATGATGTAGATTCAGGTACTCAGCATTCAGACCATGCTTAGATAGATTCTCGATCCGTATTTAACAACTTCAATAATGTGTCCTCACACTTCAAGGACAATAGACATGCCTTTATTTTAGTCTTTACATTTCAGTTTCAGTGTTTGTTAGAGTTAGCTGGGGGGGGATGTCCGGAAACTAAACTCTGTTAGAGGTTTTTTCAAACGTAGTAGTAGAATCAGCTTGAATTGTTAAGTTCATCTTTCAGTTGTTATTAAACTCTTAGTATGGTTTATACATTCAGACTAGTTGGGGTTTCCATATTTTCCAGTTATCTATTATTTTGGCTTCCGCATAGTATATGTCTTATTCAGTTATTCTCAGTATGCTGGATATATGCTTGACATAAGGTTAGCTAGGGGTCACTTGTGATCCTAGGTCTCGTGCTACGTCAAGGGGGTAGCCTCGGGGCGTGACACCACACAGGCACTTTAGCATGCATCATACAAGATAATAGAAATTACAACTATAAAAATAGCATTCTAAACATCTTATGAGTTTAATAAAGTGGAAGTCTACATGAGTCTCAAAAGCCATATAAACATCATAGGAAAGTGATTAGGACATAACTCATACATCACATAAAAAGTATGAAACTAAAATACAAGAAATCAATAGAAGAGTTCGGTCCTCGAAACATGATGACTGACCCATCTTCAATGTCTATGAAAGATCAACTAGCCAAGAGTATGGAGGTATGAACGTTAGACCCTACATTAGTGTAACAATATAGGAATAAGTATGCATTAGTACATGAAATACACTAAGTATGAGGTAATATGCATAAACATTCGCATGATAGCATGAATGACTTAAAACAAGTAGGCATGATCATAATAATACATTTAAAAGTGTTTAGAGAAGAAGTGGCATAAAAATCATAAAACATAGTCAAAAATACATTATCATAAAGGACATAAGAAAATCTTGAAGAAAACATAAATATTTTGTGGGATCTTCGCTTAAACCGACAATAAGACCATGAGAGCTATACCATGGAATCCGATATATCCCTCATACTGAAAGAAAGGAAAACTACTTGCCAAGGTAGAATCCGTATATATGATCATTTTCTAAAGTGGATCCACTAGCTAGGTCATTTATGACAATCCTATAGGGGCACGAGTTAGTGAATTGTGGTTGCTAATAAAAACTACCCTATTTCAGCCTCCACTTCAAAGCCCTATCGGTGCTTAGTCTAAATCACAATGGAACAGATAAAAGTTAAATATCATTTTAACATAGGAAATGCAATGATCAATACCAATCCATGCTTTTGAGATCAAAACATAGAATAGATCCTTAAACATAGTTCAACATGGATGAGAAAACCTTTCACCAATATGAATCAATTTGTAAGAAATAACTTTCACAACCATGATCATCATAATAAGTGAGAAATCCTTTCACAATAGCAGTGGTACTTTCCTTTCAAAGCAGCCACAAATAATTTATATTCATTTCATAAAAACATGAATATCGTTATAATTTCATAATGCATAGATTTACGGGTTTATCATAGGATCATAGTTGAAAAATATAATATGAGCATGGGTCAATGCAATTCAAACTAAATATACTGGATTAATATCAATTCATACATTAGGAGAGCTATTTAACCATAATCAATAACAATTAGATGAAACCCTCCTTCATTAAATGTAAACCTTAACCAAGTCAGTGTTGCTTCTAACTTTCCTAATCCGGTCAAGACCTGCAATTTTGTTGAATGAAATGGGGAGCGAGACATTCCAAACAATAATCAAACAAGAATGATCAAGTCTTGAGACTTTGAGCCCATAGATGTAAATAATTTGTCTGTCTCTTCCCATACTAAATTATGTGGCTTCCGTAGGCGAAGGATCGACAAGAGAAGGTGGTGATCAAACATATGATCTTGATGATTGTGGTTGGATTCTCATGACTCAACGTAAACAACGAAAAGCGAGTTTGCATAAGGATTCAACTGTAACGACCTGAGAGCACCCCCTAGTCGTTACCGGAGTATTCGACCTCGAAGAGGTCTTATACAAGCCCTTAGTTTTCTTCATAGCATATATCATAGAATAAAATCACGGAAAATTTAAAACTTTTACTTTGGAAGTTCAACTTCACTTCATATATGAAAAATAGAAGCTAACTTTGTCACAATGCACCATCTAGACATAGAAGTATCGAAAATGGGACTTAGCCCTTACATCAATAAGAAGTCTTGAAAATAAGAAGTACAACAATGTATTTCAATATAAGAAAAGAACTAAAAATAGAAGCTAGATCATAGGGACTTGTCCTCGGACTTGAGGACTCACCAACTTAGGGAAGCAACTCCAAGTGTCTTGAGAAGTAAGCTTCAATCCTCAACGGCCCAAACCTAAATGTTTGGGGAAAAAGGAAAAAAATATGGGTCAGTACAACACACGTACTAAGTATGGCTACTATGCATAAAAACCATTGAAACATGCATAAAAGGACATTTTATCCAAAACATGTTTTTTGCCAAGTAAATCCAATATGCACACAAATGTAGTATCATAGTCCAAAACAACATAATATCATCCCAACATGGAAATAGCCCAAGCAATAATAGGGCAATGCAAAGAATAGAACCCTATAACCCTATTCAAAGCCAAGTATCACATTAAGCAACCTACTTGATGCATACATGCATAAGATCATATTTCATCATAACTTACCATATTCATAATGATCATACATAACATAGCTTCAACATACGTAAGTCGTAATCATCATAATCATAAGAGAACACTACTACAACCATCCCTTAGGATCCCACAAGTGCAATGTACAAGAGAAGTCTCATACCCTCCCTTACACAATGTAGAAACCCTTAAGAAAGCCCTAGTAAGAGTTCACACCTTTCATACCTTCATTTACTTTTAAATTAGGGAAATATTGGAATAACCGACAAAGACCATGAGAGCTACATGGAATTCGGTGTTCTACTCCCACACCAAAAAGAGAGGGTTAACACTTGCCTAAAGTGTAACCATTCATACATAGCTATCTAGGTGGATCCACTAAGCAAGAGTCCTATGTGGGCACATAGTTAAGGATCAAGGAGATTGCTTCTAGAAACCCTAACTTACTAAACGTGGGGGTTTCCATCTCATGAGACAACACACACTGTGGGTAATCCGGACATGCTAAACGTGAGGAAACCCATGTGGGGAGCCGGACTTACTAAACGTGAGACCCCCATCTCATTTACATGCCCTTTCGGTGCTAAGCATCTAATTCCCTTTTGAAATCATCTTTAGTCATCACACAAGTTCACATTAGCCTTTAATAG
>JAJOOR010016344.1:0-41002 GCA_036250505.1 Solanum acaule | reverse complement strand
CCCCGGAACTTATTTTTTAATTAATTTTCTACCCCTTTTCGGCCTACGTGGCACTATAATTAAAAAAATTGTCAACACGCGCTGGGCCCACAAGATAGAGCCACGTAGGCCGAAAATGGGTAGAAAATTATAGATAAAATAAGTTCGGGGGGGTAATAAGACCTTAGTAAATGTTAGGTATGTTTCAGGGATTTTGGGCATAGACTTGGGGGGGAAGGTACTTATGCATTTTCCCATAAAACAATGAGAATGTTCGTAATTCTTTCCCAACTCATTACGGAGGTCCTTATATAGTTTTTTTAGGAAAAAAAGTTAGTGGTCCAAAGGCACCAGAACCATGGACTAATACACACGAAAAACGGTGAAATTCAGGTAATTCGTAAAAGTTGGCTCCTAAATGCAAATATATGCTTGAAAAAAATGACGGGATTGTACATAATGCTTTCTTAACTCATTACGTAGTTCCTCATATAGTTTTTTTAGAAAAACTTTTTGGTGCCCCAAAGGTGCCAGATGCATGGACTAATTAATACACACGAAAATGGCGAAATTCGAGTAATTCATAAAAGTTGGCTCATAATTGTGAAAATATGCGTAAAAAATAGAGGGATTGTGCGTAATGCTTTCCCAACTCATTACAGAGGTCGTCATATAATTTTATATTTATAGAAAAAAAAATTAGGTGCCCCAAAGGCGTATCCATGGGCTAATTAACATATGAAAAAGGCGAAATTCTTGTAATTCGTTAAACTTTGCTCATAAATACAAAAATATGGCATGAAAGAAATGGCGGGACTGTACGTAATGCTTCCCCAACTCACTACGGAGGTACTCATAATTTTTTCAGAAAAAAAATTGGTGCCTTATCCCTATAATAATTACTACATAGATCAAGACATACTTAAAATATTGAAGGCAATATATATATTATGAAATTTCATGAAACAAAATGAGGGTTTTGAAAAACAATACAATTTTTTTTAAAGGTAAGTGTGTTTGGTGTGGAGGGAAATATTTTTTCCATATTTGGTTGGTCAAATATTTCTAAAATTAATTTATCTAGAGAAACAAGCTCCTTAAAAATGATTTTCCTGATAAAAGTAAGGAAAGTAAGTTTCATAAGTGACATTTCAAATTCATTGTCCTCTCCACACTCACCCAACATCCCGAATTCCCATCACTTGACTATCCCACCTTGAACCATAACTCCCCACCCCTTTCCTCCTATAGTATTTTGCTAGATTATATATAAATATTCTTGGAATAATATTTTTTTCACTTGTCACACACTAGAAAATAAATAAGAACCCTATTTATTGGGTCAATACTTATTTATTATTTGTTGAAGGTGGAGTGTTCGAGGAGACCATTGTTCTTATCATAATTTTACTAAACTTATGTGGCATTAATTTTGCTGAGTCGGATAAATTATGTGGTTTCATATATATAAAAGCGAGTGAACACAAAATTTTGAACTAAATAATATAAAAAAATGTTACCGGGGTGGTGGTTTGGGGGGGGGGGGCGATCATAAAAACAAAATAAAAAGAATTTAGAAAAATGGGATAAGGTACAAGTGCCCCCTTAGACTATGACGAAATCCCAGAGACACACCTTAACTAAACTAAGGTCCGATTACCCCCGTGAATCCATATTTTTTTTTTGTAATTTTGTACACCTTGTTGGCTTACGTGACATCAAAATATCTCCCATGCGCCTCAACTGCGTGGAGTCATGGGGTGTGCCACGTAAGCCAAAATGTGTACAAAATTACAAAAAAATGAGTTCAAGAGGGTACTAGGACCTTAGTATAGTTAAGGTTTATCACGCCCCGAGGCTACGCCCTGGACATAAACACGGGATCTAGGATCATTAGTGACCCCAAGCTAACCCTGAGCTACCATATCATAAGCATACTAAAAGATTATTGAACAAAAAATATTATATGGAAGCTTAAAACGAGAATTAACTTAAAGTGGGGAATACCCAATACTGATCTAAATATATAAAAGACTATGAGTTTAATAACAACTGAAAGATCAAACTCAAAACTAAAACTAAATCTAGTACTATGTCTGAAAAAGCCTCTAACTGACTAGAGTTGTTGGGACATACCCCTAGCTAACTCTAGCAAAAGTGAAAACTGAATAAAAAGACTAAACTGTAAAGCATGTCTATTGTCCTCGAAGTATGAGGACTCACCACTGAAGCTGGTGAACTGGAGATTAGGAACCGATCTATGCGTGATCTGGATGTTGAGTACCTGAACCTACATCATGAAAGGATGTAGCGCAGAGTATTGATTTCACGTATGAGGACACTACTTCCAGTTCAAGTGCCAATGATCGCGTGTAGTAATATAACCCAACCAATGGTTGGGATCGTTCCCACAGGGAGTGGTACTTCCTTCAAATTCAATAATAAAAGTACAATGACAATCTCTTCAATCAAACAATTCTTGCACAATTAATGTTCAAATCTCAAATTTTGGGTTTTAACTACCAATCCAAATTTACACTTAAACACAAACAATCATATATTAGAGTAAAGCTTGGGGAATTGATCAGCCAATTATTGAATATCAACGAAATGGATAAACGTTACTGCTCATAATGGGATAATTTGTTGTGGGTAGGTCGAACCATATCTAAGGTAACTTTCTCTCGAACAATTACCTTTTCTATGTTGAATTCTCTAAACCTTCAACACCAATCGAAAGAGGCCCAGCTTTTTACCCTCATCAAATCCACTCTCTCGAGCTGGCTACAAAGGAAGGGTCACTTGTTCACTCTCTCGAGCTGAAACCAAGGAAACCCACTACTAAGGACGCTAAGATTGCCACCTTGGTTCCACACCTCTCTCTCGAGCAAGTGCACAACTCTGAAATTGATACACGAAGTAGTGCAATTCAACCTCGAAATACAGAAACAACTTAGACGCACTTCAAATTAACACCATTTTTTGCAACTAACAAACACCCACTAAGTAAATTCAACAATTGGCTTCATGATCAAAACCCCAAGAAAAAGGGTTTTAGCCACTCATTTCAAAAATAAGAAGATTAAAATCAATTATCACTCCCATAGTTGGGTACAAAATGAGAATTATAGATGAAAATCAATTGATAATCTCCTCTCTTACAAAATCTCTCTCAACATCTTGCTAAAAATCACTCACTAAACCCTTTGGTAATGTTTTCTCTCTAAGTAATTCTTTCCTCACTTTCTGAATGAATTTCTCTCTCTAGCCAAAATTAATTTAAACAAGTCTGAACTGTCACTGCTCAGGACTATTCGGCGAAGTAAGTCGGGTATCGCTGATGGATCGGTGAATCACCGATTGCTCTTCATCTCGCCTTCATTTTTCGCTTTTTCTTGGTCTGGCTACTATGACTTTAGGCGATCTAGGTCGGGATCACCGATGACTTCGCGATTCACCCTTTATCCTTGCATCTCGCCCATCAATACTTGTTTGAATCTTCTTTCGTACTTTTGGTGACCTAGTTGTCCTTCGCCGACTAGATCGGCAATACGCTGAATATAGTTGTTGCTCGCCGAATTCTCCCCATTTTAGCTCAAGCATTCTATAACTTTAGGTGGTATCTTGGCGATTTGGCGATTCGCCGAATGACATCATCGATCATCAGGTCTTCATTTCTTCATTCCTTTAGGTTTCTTTATTCGTTTTTGCCCAATAGTGTCCATGCTTTTCTCTAACTCCAAATACCTGAAACTCAAGGGTTTTCCTCAGTTATTGAGACAAAATATGCATTTGAGGGCACTAAATCTATCAGAAATAAAGCCCTCAAAGAGTCCAAATCGTGGACTCATCAACACCCCCAACTTAAACTTTTGCTTGTCCTCAAGTAAAACTCAAGTTCAGCAGTTCAAAAATGATGTCTCAAACAGTGCTACACAAGACTCAATCATGAATGCACACAAAAAGTCTCAACTTACTCATGCAAGGATCATTTGTGCACTCAAAGTTTCAAGTTGTGACTCACCATTATTAAAGAATCTCAAGCTCACTATACTTGCTGCAAATGTAAGTTCAAGCTCCACAAAGGTATTCAAATGCCCTCACACGACGAATGATTCCATATTCACACACAATGGTTCAATCATTTAAGGTTCCGGAATCAAGATCAACACTCACACTCAAAAAGATAAACACAATGCATGATTTCACCCATAGGTTTGCCCTTATTTTCCAATCGACTTTTGCTTCACCTCATTCAAGATCAAAAAGGTCTTTTTCAAGGCTTGTATTGGGGCTGAGTGTAATGGTATGGTCATTTAGGCTTATAGGATAAAAATCCTCATGAAATGTGATGTGAACAACACCTTATTTCCTTCTCTTTATCAATTTCATTCAAGCTCAAAAGTCACCTCTTATTCATCTTCCATGAGTCATTGGGAACACCATTTTCTTTGTATTTCCACAACTTTATTTCACAACTTTTTCTTTCTTTTTCTTTTTCAATCTTTTCTTCTTTTTTTTATATGGAGGGGTTCCATTTTTCTCAAAACATGGGCATAAGGGACTTCTTTGCATTTACTTGATTTGCCTTCTCTTTTCACCACACCCCCAACTTAGGCTTTTGGCCTAAGTTGGTTATTCAAACAAACCACATATCATGAGGATTATGGGTAATGGGTCAATAAAAGGTAGCAATGTTATCAAGTTTCTTCCAAGAAAAGGTGAAGGTTTAAAGGGTGCTCAAAAGAGGTTCACACACTCACAAGGTAAGCCACAAAAGAGGTATACTTTCAATTTGGTTCACACTCTTTAAAGTTGCTTGAGATCATCTCAAGAAATTTGCATCACTTAGTCAAACGGACCAATGGGGCAAATTCTAGGTTTCATCATGCATGGTTCACGGTAAGCTCATCACACAAGGCATTGACACCAAAGTCAAACAAGACTCCACATTTTCGCTAGTGTGCAATGTTCATCACAAGAGACTCAATTCGATAATTGGCTAGTCATAACGAGATGCAAAGAGTTCACATATTGTCTATGAAACTTCGATTGGTCTCATTGTAGCCGCGCATTCATTTATGTTCGAGCAGAGCACTATTCAATTCATCAATATTGATCAAACCGTTACTGAAATTTGCACAAGAACAACCACATTCCACACAAACAAGGGGTGTTGTCAAAACGAGGAGGAGGTTCGTTGAAGACACTGAGCAATCTCCACGCCCCCACAAAAAATAGTCAACAATGTCCCCAATGTGGGTAGAGAGCGAGTATTTATCGCAAATAAACTAAATATGAACAATAAATAAAAACTGACAATAATTGAAAACAATCTAGTGTGTAAATAAGTATACTAGGGTTATGAGGAATCTTCACTAAATTTCCAAATTGGCGATGGAGTGAAATGGTTGTTGAGTGCTTCGGCGATGCGCCTAATCTTCTTCAGATCGCCCTTAGTTCCAGTACACTACACTCCCAGAGAAGGCAAATCGGTGAAGATGTAGTGGATCGCTGAACACCTCGGCGATCCGCATAATGAACTTAAAGAATCGCCGGTCAATCCTTGAGGAACGTTGTCCGTTTTGATTAGAAAGGGCGAGGAAAATCGGGTCGCCTAAACACATCAGTGATACACCGATTGGTGAAGGTATCCCGCCTAATGTTCCAAAGTCTCAGTCTCATTTTTTAGATCCATAAGGCGAACCAAGTCATGCACGTCAAAATAGTTCGGTGACTCGCCAAGAAGACTTTTATCTCCCTCATGATCCATACTCCCAGAAAATCAACACACACATTATTTAAAACACTAACACTTGGGTTGCCTCCCAAGAAGTGCCTTATTTAACATCGTGGCATGACGTGAAAATGCTCTCAAGCATCTTCCAGGTACACCACCTCAATCAAAGAAATCTCTTGGCATTCTCCAAAGTATAATTTTAAGCGTTGCCCATTCACCTTAAATGCAGGTCCATCTTGACCCTCAACTTCTATAGCACCATTCGTGAATACTCTTGTCACTCTAAATGGTCCTGACCATTTGGACTTGATCTTTCCTGGAAAGAGTCTAAGTCGGGAATTGTATAGCAACACCAAGTCTCCCACTCTAAAGTCCCTCTTAAGGATTTTAGCATCATGTCATTTCTTCATCTTTTCCTTGTAAAGGGTTGAACTTTCATAAGCTCTAAATTTGAATTCATCCAATTCGTTTAACTGCTCCACTCTTCCCTTTGAAGTCTTTGTCCAGTCCAGATTTAAAGCTTTCAATGCCCACAACGCTTTGTGTTCCAACTCAACAGGTAGATGGCAAGATTTACCAAAAACTAGTTGATACAGAGACATCCCAATAGGTGTTTTGTAAGCGGTGTGATTTGCCCATAGTGCGTCATCGAGCTTGCGAGACCAATCAGTTATGCTGGCATTCACTATCTTGGCCAAGATGCTTTTGATCTCCCGATTTGACACTTCGACCTGGCCACTTCTTTGAGGATGATATGGAGTTGCTACTTTGTGTTTCACCCCATACTTGCTTAATACAGCGGAGAACCACTTGTTGCAAAAGTGGGATCCCCCATCACAAATAATCGCCCTAGGAGTGCCAAATCTCGCAAAGATATAACATTTCAGAAATTGGACAACGCTTTTTCCTTCATTGTTTGGAAGTGCAATAGCCTCCACCCATTCGGAAACATAATCTACAGCCACCAAGATATATTTATTTCCAAACGAGATCACAAATGGGCCCATGAAATGGATTACCCAAACATCCAATAGTTCCATTTCTAAAATAGGAGTAAGGGGTAAATATGAGCGCATTTCTTCACAAATTCATGTGCATCCTTGTAGAGGGATGGCCAGTAATATCCACTTTGGAGAAATTTAGCGGTCGTGTGCACACCGCTATGGTTGCCTCCAACTGGAGAAGCATGACAAGCATGGAGAATTCCTACCGCTTCTTCTTCTGGAACACACCTTCTAATGATATGATCTACACACTCTCTAAACAAGTATGGTTCATCCCAAAAGTAATTTTTAACGTCGAACACGAACCTCTTTTGTTGGTTGAAGTTCAGCTCATCCGACATTAGTCCGCACACAATGTAATTTGCAAAATTTGCATACTAGGGAGTTTATTTTAGGGACATTGCAAACACTTGTTCATCGTGGAAGGAATCGTCTATGTCAACCTCAAGCTCATCATTCCCCTTGCCCTCCAACCTCGATAAGTGGTCAGCCATCTGATTTTCACAGTTACTTCTATCTTTGACCTCAAAGTCAAATTCTTGTAATAGTAACACCCACCTTATCAACCTTGGTTTTGCATCCTTCTTTGTCATCAAGTAACGGAGTGCAACATGATCAGTGTGAACAATCACTTTAGTGCCTAAGAAGTATGCCCAGAATTTATCAAATGCATAGACTACTGCAAGCAACTCTTGTTCAGTGACGGTATAGTTACATTGAGCACTATTTAGAGTCTTTCTTGCATAATAAATTGGGTGAAAAAGTTAGTTGCATTTTTTCCCCAATGCCGTGGCACTAGCATCACACATTACTTCGAAAGATTCGGACCAATCAGGAATGATAATGACCGGGGTGGATACCAATTTTTCTTTCAAACATCGAAACACCGCCATACAAGTGTCATCAAAATAAAACTTCACTTCCTTCTCCAAGAGTTTGCACAGGGGGTGTGCAATCTTTGAGAAGTCCTTGATGAACCTTCGGTAGAAACCGGCATGTCCCAAGAAGGTGCAAACACCCTTCACTGAAATCGGCGGAGGTAGTTTCTCAATTAGCTAAATTTTTGCCTTATCGACTTCCAATCCCTTTTCTGACACCTTATGCCCAAGAACTATGCCTTCTTTCACCATGAAGTGGCATTTCTCCCAATTAAGAACCAGGTTTCTTTCCACGCATCTTTGGAGTACTTTCCCCAAGTGTGCCAAGCATTCTTCAAATGTATCCCCTACAACTGAAAAGTCATCCATGAATATCTCCATAGAGTCTTCTACCATGTCCGCAAAAATGGATAACATGCAATGCTGAAATGTTGCCAGGGCATTACCTAGCCCAAATGACATTCTTTTAAATGCAAACACTCCATAAGGGTAGGTGAAGGTCGTTTTCTCTTGGTCTTCCGGTGCAATAGAGATTTGGTTGTAACCGGAGTACCTATCTAGAAAGCAGTATCAGCCTCTCTCTAATAGCTGATAAAGCATTTGATCCATAAAAGGCATTGGAAAGTGATCCTTTCCAGTCGATGAATTTAGCTTTCGATAATCCAAGCATACTCTCAACGCGGTCACCAGTCTAGTCGGCACAAGGTCCCCCTATGTATTTGGGACTACGGTGATACCTCCCTTTTTCAGTACACATTGCACTGGGCTTACCCATTTGCTATCCGTAATAGGGTAGATCACACGTGCGTCCAACCACTTGATGATCTCCTTTTTTACCACTTATTGCATTGGTGGGTTCAATCTCCGTTGATACTCAACTCTAGGCTTACAATCATTATCAAGCTGAATTTTGTGAGTACAAATACCAAGAGAAATGCCTACTATATCAACGATGGTCCATCCTATAGCTTTTATATTCTTTCGCAACACTTCAAGGTTAAATTTCACCTGCCATTCAAGCAAGTCAGCTACAGTGATCACCGGTAAAGTGTTATTTGCTCCAAGAAAGCATATCGGAGATAAGAGGGAAGAGCTTTCAATTCCAGATTAGGTGGTTTTTCGATTGATGGCTTTGCGGGAGGACTCTCTCTATTTTTTAGGTTAATATCAAACTTAATTAGATTATTTGAACACCCTCCTAATCCAGACAAGGTAGCTACTACTTCCTCGTAGCCCTAAACTTTGGATTCATCATAATTAGCAAGTACAACTTCAAGGGGTTCATGTATGCACATCAAATGGCTTACACTCGCTACCGCCTCATCAATAACATCATTAGTATACACCACATGAATATCACTTGGGTGTTTCACGTATTTACAAATATTAAAGGTTACTTCATCTTCATTCACCCGATACTTCAATTTTCCACTTTCAACATCTACCAATGCTCTCCCGGTTGCCAAGAATGGCCTTCCTAAGATAATGGGTATTTCGGCATCTATTTCACAATCTAAAATCACAAAATCAGTCGGAAAAATGAATCGATCGACTTTTACCAAGATGTCATGAAGTATCCCCACATGATGTTTCATTGAACGGTCTACCATCAGGATTCTCATTGTGGTTGCTTTTGGTTCACCCAACCCAAGTTGTTTGTATATCGCATAGGGAATTAAGTTGATGCTTGCTCCCAAATCGCATAAAGCTTTAGCTAATTGGAGCATGCCTATGGTGCAAGGAAAAGTGAATTCCCTGAGATCTTCTCTCTTTTTGATCATCTTATTAGTATTAATTGCACTAAAACTATGGGAAACTTCAATTGTCTAAAAATTCAAAATCCTCTTCTTTGTGACCAACTCTTTCATGAACTTGGTGTATCCCGACATTTCCAATAATGCTTCCACAAGGGGGAGGTTGATTGATGTCTTAAACACTGACAAGAACTTCTCATCTTCATTTTTCTTATTTAATCGTTGGGGAAATGGTGGAGGTATTTTGGGTAAGGGTTGCATGATTTTTAGAATTTGAACGTGCTGGTCTACTTCCTTTTGTTGTTCTTTGGCAACGTTTTAATGAGCAACTCTTCTTCCTCCATGCCTTCACCTTCTTCCTGCTTTTGAGCATCTTTATTTCCCATCACATTAGTTATTTCCACCTTTCCGCTACGAGTAACTACAGCCAGCCCTCTATCGTCACATTCCCTTGTTATCTTTGGTTTCAACTGAGCTGATAATAAACTTAGTTGTCCTTCGAGTGTCTTGATGGCGTCGGCATGAGATTTCACTTTACTGTTCAATGATGAAAATTCATCTTTCATCCCTTTCAACAAATCATCCGAACCTTCAACTTTGTCAAGTATGCGTGACAACAAGTCATTCACCTAAGGACTGCTTGCACTCCCTTTTGATTTTGGGCTTTCTCTTGAGTGAGTATGGTTCTCCTCATAATCATCTTCCCTTCTCCAATAATCATTTTGCTTAGCCCAATCTTGATAGTATTTCTTTTATTCTTCTCCCTTATGATAGTTCCAACCTTGATTTCTACCTCGTTGTAGATAGAGTGGGTGGAAACCCTCCTCATACTTCTTGGAGTTCCAACCTTGATTCTCTCCCGGCCTTGACTAACTGGAAGAAGAACCCTCCTCAACTCTAAACACTTTGCATGTCCCCTTTATGTGGTCTTTTAGAACTCCCATTTGAGTCAACATCTTTTTGATGTTCTCCTCCCTCTCTCTCTCTTTATCAAGTTGCTCTTGCGTTAATAGAAAATGAAATGGAGAGACTTGATCCTCTTGGGTATACCATACTTGGTTTATCCTAGTCATGTCATCTAGAAGAAACGAAGCTACCTCAAATAGTTGTAACATTATTCTTCCTCGTACCAATTGATAAGCCACTCCTTTATTAACCAAATCTAGACTCCGGTAAAAATATTTAAGTAACAAATCGTTTGGTAGCCCATGAGTTGGGCATTTAAGTAGGAGTTTCTTCACTCTCACCCACGTTTCATGGATGGGTTCCCCCTCCTGTCACTTGAAACTTTGAATTTAGTCTCTAAGTTTCATCATCCTTGATGGAGGAAAGAATCTTGTGTTAAATGCTATAACCAACTCCTCCCATGATGTGATGGAATTGTTTGGTAACTCGGCTAACCATTTATTAGCTTCTCCTGTAAAGGACAATGGAAATAACCGCAGCCGAATTAACTCTTGAGACAGATTTTTGAATGAAAAAGGGCTACAAACCTCAGTAAAGTTTCTCACATGCTCATGCGGGTCTTCGTGATCTAACCCTCCATATATTCCTCTCATTTGGAGAAGGTGAAGAGTTGTGCTAGTGACTTCAAACATCGCATTTTCATTAGTCTGTGGGATGAAAATTGCACCCATCCCACCTGATTGAGTTGGGTTGTAGACACTATTGATATCGTCTATACGCTCTTGATGACCTGCTTGGGTGTCATTCATCTCTTCCTCACTCATGTTCACTTCTACGTAGTCCAACCAATACCTACACAAAGCAGCCGAAACTACTTCAACTACAACTAATGATTTCGATAGTGTCAAATCTTCAATCAAAGAATTCTAAGTAATGCTACTCCCCGGCAGCGGCGCCATTTTGATTTCACGTATCAGGACACTACTTCCAGTACAAGTGACAATGACCGTGTGTAGTAATATAACCCAACCAAGGGTTGGGTTCGTTCCCATAGGGAGTAGTACTTCCTTCAAATTCAATAATAAAAGTACAGTGACAATCTCTTCAATCAAACAATTCTTGCACAGTTAATGTTCAAATCTCAAATTTTGGGGTTTAACTACCAATCCAAATTTACACTTCAACACAAACAATCAAATATTAGAGTAAAGCTTGGGGAATTGATCAACCAATTATTGAATCTCAATGAAATGGATAAACCTTACTGCTCATAATGGGATAATTTGTTGTGGGTAGGTCGAACCATATATAAGGTAACTTTCTCTCGAACAATTACATTTTCTATGTTGAATTCTCTCGAACTTCAACACCAATCAAAAGAGGCGCAACTCTTTACCCTCATAAAATCCACTCTCTCGAGCTGGATAAAAAGGAAGGGTCACTTGTTTCACTCTCTCGAGCTGAAACCAAGGAAACCAACTACTAAGGATGCTAAGATTGCCACCTTGGTTCCACACCTCTCTCTCGAGCAAGTGCACAACTCTGAAATTGATACACAAAGTAGCGCAATTCAACCTCGAAACACAGTAACAACTTAGACCTACTTCAAATTAACACCATTCTTTGCAACTAACAAATACGTACTAAGTAAATTCAACAATTGGCTTCATGATCAAAACCCCAAGAAAAAGTGTTTTTGCCACTCATTTAAAAAATAATAAGATCAAAATCAATTATCACTCCCATAGTTGGGTACAAAATGAGAATTATAGATGAAAATCAATTGATAATCTCCTCTCTTACAAAACCTCTCTCAAAATCTTACTAAAAATCACTCACTAAACCCTTTGGTAATGTTTTCTTTCTAAGTAATTTTTTCCTCACTTTCTGAATGAATCTCTCTCTCTAGCAAAAACTAATTTAAACAAGTTTAAAGTGTCACTGCTCAGGACTATTTGGTGAAGTAAGTCGGGTATCACAGACGGATCGACGAATTGCCAATTGGTCTTCATCTTGCCTTCATTTTTTGATTTTTCTTTGTCTGGCTACTGTGACTTTAGGCGATCTAGGTCGGGATCACCAAATGACTCCGTAATTCCCATTTTACCCTTCTATCTAGCCCATCAGCACTTGTTTGTATCTTCTTTCATACTTTTGGCGACCTGGTTGTCCTTCGATGACTAGATCGGCGATACACCGAATATAGTTGTTGCTCACTGAATACGCCCCCATTTTAGCTCCAGCATTCTGTAACCTTAGGTGGTATCTTGGCAATTTGGTGAATCGCCGAATGATAGTGGCGATTCACCGAATGACATCATCTATCATCAGGTCTTCATTTCTTTATTCCTTTAGCTTTCTTTGTTCCTTTTTGCCCAATAGTGTCCATGCTTTGTCTCTAACTCCAAATACTTGAAACTCAAGGGTATTAATCAGTTATTAAGACCAAATATGCATTTGAGGGCACTAAATCTATCAAAAATAAAGCCCACAAAGAGTCCAAATCGTGGACTCATCAAGTATAAGTTAGTACTTAGAATGTACCGAGCATGCAGGATATAGAATATAACTGAATAAAATACATAAACTAAACAAAGCATACTGAGCAATGATATAATCTGAACTGAATGTAAATGTTGGAATATACTGAAGACTGAACTAAATGCAATGACCAGGTACTAATTCTGAACATGCCATACTAAGATTGAATGCTGAACTATAACCGAAAACCTGGTCAAATGCACTAAAGTCTTATTGTGGGAGCTACTATTAACCACCATAAAACCACGTGAGCTAAATGCAGAGTCCGATGTATACGGCCCATCGAGAGGACCCAATATACCTTTCCAGGGGTATAAAGGCATGATTGTTCGATGTATACGCCTCATCGATATGAACCAATATACATCGACAGGGGTATAAAGGCATGAATGGTGTGATCAATAAAGATGATGCACAACAAAGGAGACTCATAAAACTACGGGGCACGTAGTTCTGAGACTATGAGGGTATGCTGAACCCTAGTCCAACTCGATCTATGCCTACTCCCAAATGGAATGTGTATAAACAACATAATTGGAATACTGGATAGCTCAATGTTCTGACATGCAAATTTGAGAATGCAACATTTAAATACTGACAATGAAACATTCTTAACTAGAGAATGTATATATGTTTATCTAACCTAGCTAGTGTAATTCATGAACTAAACGAATCTACACAACTAGGGTTCTAAATTTCATGCAAGGAACTAAGCAACAATGTTACGAAACCATGATAATCTGATTAAGAATAATACAACAGCTAAATTGCAACAATCATATAAAGTTCTAGAAACCCTGGGTCTAAACAAAATAAAGGGAATGAAGAACATGACTGAATTCTAGGGACCTAGTAGATGAAAGGAACCTACTAGTGAAATCCCACATACCTGGTGACGAAATTCACAGAGAAATCCTTCGAATTTCGAGGTTGAAACTTGAAGAACACCGCTGCTTGTTATTGAAAGAAACTGGGACCTATTTATCCTCCTTTCATTCTAATTTTGATGATATTTGGAGAATAAGCATTTTAGGTATGTCTGACTAGCTTATTAGGCTTTTTCTGAGTAAAACGACATAGTTTAGGCATCAAACGACGTAGTTTAAGTGCCCAACACATAGGGGAAAGGACCAAAATGACCCTAACTTAATTCTAACGAAGCCCATCCATGAAGGGAAGGACGGTCAGTCATTTGACCTACCGGCCATCATTTGGATTCATCGGTCAAGTCTACCTAGCAGGGCTTCACTAAAACGAACATAACTTTTTACTCGGAGATGGGATTTTATCAAACTTGGTGGTGTTGGAAAGGGGATTCAATTATCTATAATTTGGTATGTTATGGGCCACCTAATTTCTTTTGTGCTAAGGGTTATGACTATTTGAAGTTGACCAAACAACAATTTCCCTCTAACTGGCTACTGACCTCACCTATGGTCAGAGCTACGGTCAGTAGGTCTAACCACGGACCGTACTGGTCGATTGTGGGTGGGATTAAAGACTATAAAGATTTGGGCCTTATCTACAGAACCCCACCTACGGTCCATGGTCCCACCTATGGTCTGTGGGTGGTTCCGTTGGTACTGGCACCAGTTTTCTGAAAACAATGATTTTTCTTCATTTTGAGATTCGAGATGTTACATTATCTCCCCTTTGGGAAAGTTCGTCCTCGAATTATTTCAAAAATACCTGAGTATGGAGGGAAGGAGCTTCAATCCCTACCATTAAGTACTAGAAACTCATATCTAACTAAATTGAGTTCCAAGAACATGCAAATATCCTGAAAATGCATATACAACTGGAGGAACATGATACTATGACTGAACTTACGCAAGAGTGAACTGAGAGACTGGAGAGGAACTATTACCTCATGCTGAAATGGAATAGGAAGGAAAGAGATGAGGATACTTGCCTTCATGGCTACTTCAACTACTCATCCACCTTAGGAACACATAAGCGATCATCTCCCCCTTGGGAGAGAACTTCTACTTTTTGTTGTTGAACTACACCTTTGGACTAAAATAATATAGGATCACTGTCATGTGTTCCCTTAACCTCCGCAACTAATGAAGGTTCTAATCTATTCTGGACTATCACACCACCATCTGATGTGTCTGTAAGACTAACTCATAAGAGAGCAAACCATTGAACATCGTTTGCTAATTCCTTCCCTTTTTTCCTTAACATGTGCTACACCACCCTCTAGATCACCTTTCTGGCCTTAAGGTAAGAGATAATTCGACCTATAGGCACTGATCTACTACCTTTCTATTCTAAGACTAGCTCGTTAGAAACTATAACCAAACCATCCTAGTTCTACGATCGACTGAGGCATTATAGTAATGTAACCAATCCATGACTAGATTGATATCAAATCTACCATTTCTAACTCTACAAGATCTGCTAAGGTTACTTTCTAAGACACCGTGACAGGGACATTTTTGTATACCCGTCTAGCTATAACTGGGTCACCAACTGGAGTAGAGACTGAGAAGGGTTCTGAAAGAGTTTCTGGATTGACACCTAAGATTACTCTTATAAGGAGAGTTACAACGGTAAGAGTAGCCCCTATATCTAATGATGCATAAACATCTAAATTAAAGACTCATAACGTACCAGTGACCACATTAGGAGAATCTTTTTGATCTTGACGAGCCTGGAGAGCATAGAACCTGTCTTGGCGCTGACCGCCACCTTTACCAGATGACATACCCTAATGAGCTGGGTGACCTGCTGGTGCTGCTAGGATTGTAGACTGAGCCCTACTATTGTTACCTCCTTGCCCCTGCCTGGCAGAAGGGCAATCCTTGACCCTATGACCAGACTGACCACATCCAAAACATCCTTCCTTGCCTGCAATACACTCGACTAGATGGTTCTTACCACACTTTGGACAAGTTGGGTAGGTCCTATTTCCTGAAACACTTCCTTGAGACTTAGAGCCTGGTGCCCTACTATTCTGATCTTGTTGAAACTGTGAGTGATTTCCACCACTCGATTTATGTTGGGAGTACTCGTAGTTCCCTGTTCTAGCTTTCTTGTTGACCTTAGTTATTTCCCTAAGCTTATCTCCCTCAACCTGCTAAGCATGAGTCATGAGCATAGAGATATTCATATCCTCTAACAACATAACATTGTTGCACTTTGTCTTTACTAAGTCTGATACCCTAAATAGAAACATACTCATTTGTGCCCTTTGATCGGCAACCATGTGCGGAGCATACCTGGAGAGTTGGGTGAAATTAAGTCCGTACTCTTTGACTAACTTGGTACCTTACCTCAAATTCATGAACTCCTTAGTTTTAGCATCTCTTAACTCCTTCAGGAAGAACCTATCCAAAAAAGCTCCAGTAAAGCATTCCCAAGTCATAGGAGCTGCATCCGTACCCCTGTTTTCTTTAAATCGAGTGAACCAAATGTGAGCCACATCGGTAAGATGCCAACTCTACCCTATCATTACTAGTTACTTGCATCACTCCAAAGATCTTATTTACCTCATCAATGAAGTTCTGTGCGTCCTCACCAATGTACAACCCTAGAAACTCTGGTGGATTCATCTAATGAAATCTCAAACCCTGGCAGCTGCTAATCCACCATTAGTATTAGTAGGAACTGGGACCTACTGATTGTTCTAGTTGGCTACACTCTGAGCTAAAAGTTGAATCACATTCTGAAACTCTGCATTCGAAACCTCATGGTCTGGGACTGGAGGAACTGCCTTAACATTTCGTGCATTAGCATTCCTTGCGTAGGCTCTATGAGGAGGAATGATCTGAAATGCATAACGATGAGTTAGAAAGGAGATCATACCCACGCACGATAAGAATAACAAGAAAGTGAAGTTTTTCCTAAAACATTTCGTAGCCTCCCTCTCATTAGATGTGGTGCACTTCATACCCATGAATGAGACTCTACTTAGTGTGGCTTTCAGACATACTAGGACTCTTGAACCTAATGCTCTGATACCAAGTTCGTCAGTCCCCGAGGGTACCCCCTGGATGTAAACACGGGACCTAGGATCATGAGTGACCCCAAGCTAACCCTGAGCTGACATATCATAAGCATCCTAAAAGATATTGAACAAAATATACTATGCGGAAGATTAAAACCATTATTAACTGAAAGTGGGGAATACCCAATACTGATTTGAATATATACAAGACTATGAGTTTAATAAAAACTGGAAGATCAAACTCAAAACTAAAACTAAATGTAGTACTATGTATGAAAAGGCCTCTAACTGACTAGAGTTTCTATGACATGTCCTCAGCTAACTCTAGCAAAACTGAAAATTGAATAAAGAGACTAAAAATGTAAATTAGGTCTATTGTCCCCGAAGTATGAGGACTCACTACTGAAGCTGTTGAACTGGAGATTGGGAACCGATCTATGCATGATCTGGATGTTGAGTACTTGAACCTACATCATGGAAGGATGTAGCGTAGAGTATGCGTCAATACTTGGAATGTACTGAGCATGTAGGATATGGAATATAGTTGAATAAAATACATAAAGTGAATAAAGCATATTGAGCAATGATATAATCTAAAATGAATGTAAATGCTAGAATATTCTGAAGACTGAACTAAATGCAATGGCCAAGAACTAATTCTGAACATGACAAACTGAGACTGAATGCTGTAATATAACTGATAACCTGGTCAAATGCACTAGAGTCTCACTGTGGGAGCTACTATTAAACGACATAAAACCACATGAGCTAAATGCGGAGTCCAATGTATACACCCCACAAGAGGACACAATATACCTTGCCAAAGGTATAAAGGCATGATTGTTCGATGTATACACCCCATCGATAGGACCCAATATACCTTGCCAAGGGTATAAAGGAATGGATGGCGTTATAACTAAAGCTGATGCCCAACAGAGAGGATTGATAAACCTAAGGGGAACGTAGTTCTGGGACTATGAGGGTACGTTGAACCCTAGTCCAACTCGGTCTAAGCCTACTCTCAACTGGAATGTGTATAAACAACATAACTGATATACTGGATAACTCAAAGTTCTGACATGTAAATCTGAGATTGCAACATTTAAATAATGACAATGAAACAGTCTTAACTGGAGCATGTATATCTGTTTATATGACCTAGCTAGTGTAATTCATGAACTAAACGAATCTACACAACTAGGGTTCTGAATCTCATGCAAGGAACTAAGCAACAATATTACGAAACCATGATAATTTGATTAAGAATACTACAACAACTAAATCGCAACAATCATATAAAGTTCTAGAAACCCTAGGTCTAAACAAGGAAAAGGGAATCAAGAATCTGACTGAATACTAGGTACATAGTGGGTGAAAGGAACCCACTAGTGAAATCCCACATACCTAGTGACGAAATTCACAGAGAAATCCTTTGGATTTGTGGGCTGAAACTTGAAGAACACCACTGCTTGTTCTTAAAAGAAACTGGCGCCTATTTCTCCTCCTTTCTTTCTAATTTCGATGATATTTAGAGAATAAGGGTTCGTGATATGTCTGACTAGGTTATTAGGCTTATTCTAAGTAAAACAACATAGTTTAGGCATCAAACGATGTAGTTTAAGTACCCAACACATAGGGGAAAGGACCAAAATGACCCTAACTTAATTCTGACGAAGCCCATTGTCACGACCCGAGCGTACACCCTGGATGTTGTCGGCACTCGAGAGCCATTGCTGGTCCCTAAGCGAACCCTCATCCTAGATGACTACAAGCGGAAGACTAACTCAAGCATACAAAGCTTAAAACCTGAATAAAAATGATTGAAACTCAAATACAAAACTTTAACTTATAAGAAAAACTCTGAATAAAAATAATATCTTCAACTCGCCACAAAATAGGCAACTTAAGTCTTTAAAACATTTAACAAAATAAATTAACTGACTTCTGAAACTCTACTATCTATCTATGAATCCTCTAATTGAAAATGATGGAAGTCGGGACGAGACCCACTACATCCTAACAACTGATATAACTGAAACTACAAGTGGAACTCTATGGAAGCAAGGAGGATCACCAAAGCTAACTCGAACTGCATGCGGTATCAATGAAGCGCCTGTTGATGATCCTGTATCTGCATCATGGAAGGATGTAGGCCAAATGGCTCAGTACAAGGAATGTACAAGCATGTAAGGGGAATTCTAAAGCATAAACATAAGCTTGAACTTGATAAAAAGGAAACATACTTACCTTTAAGAAGAATCTTGAAAAAGATTGAAAGAATTTTGAATGGAAGTCTTCTACTTTGACTTTTCCTTAGGGTTTGAGAGAGAAAAGAATGTTAGATTAAGACATTAAAATCTAATTGGTTTGGGCCTTTCATTAGTCAAGAAATTTGTTTAGGTTTTTCTTAAAGGTAAAAGGACAAAAAGGACCCTTTTTAATGTTTTCTCGTCAGCTAATTCGTCAATGCACTATATCAGGTTACTAAAATGGTCATAACTTTTTACTCAAAACTCAGATTGTTCCAAATTATCATGTTATTAATTTGGAATGTTTATATAAATATTTTTGGAATAGTATTTTTTTCACTTATCACAAAGTAGAAAATAAATAAGAACCCTATTTATTACTAACAAAACATTGTCCACTTTGTTATTCCTTGAGAGAATGATTGTCAGTAAAAGTCAGCAGCATGGATTTGAAGGAATTTGACTATTGAATAAAAGTATATGCCATTTGAGATTTTCTTTTTGTCTATTTGATATAGAAAATTCATGTATTTTTCCTCACTCCTTTTCAAATTGTTGAGATTTAGATTTGGCATACATAATTAAAATAAACAAAGTTTGATTGAATTTTACATATTGTAATCTAGCAAATATAGAACAACTAAGATCATGTATCCAAAAAACCCAATCTTATTAATAGAACAAAAGACAAAGTAATTCTGTCAAGAAATTCATCAAATACTTGGGGCACAAATACTTTTACTTAATAATCTAATAAACTATGAAAAACAAATGTTGGGATATTCAAATTCTACCAAGGTATCTCACTCCTTCATTGCCACAACTATCTGCACCAAATCCACCTTCACTTGCTCCATCACCGCCGTTGCCAACAAGGCCTCCCACAATTTGTTGTCGAATCCATGAACCTCGCGATGACCTATGCCAACACCAATTAGGTTTTTCGTTGTATCGACAAGAAATTTTTTCACCTTACTCTTGTCAGAGTTTTTGCTTCTGTGTTTCTTTATTGTAGACTCCTTCTTCGAGATGGAACATTCTTCTTTCCTTTTCATGGAGCATGTTTCAACAACCCCAACCAATGGATTAATAAGGACAATTTAGTTATAAGTGTCTTGGCGCTTAATTGACGTAATGATAAAAGTTAGTGTCGTGTAGTTTAGGACGTCGTTGTGAAAATCACTTCTTTCATATATGCAAGGAAAGTCTAGGTAATCATTTCTTTAAAAGAAAGTTGGTCAAACAAGCTATAGTAGTCTAACAAAATGCAACTGATGTAAAGGCTTACCTCTTTAACTTCAGTGGTTTTTTGATCTACTTCAAGCTTGGATAAATCTTTGAATACATATTTTCTTACCTTCACAATAGAACGATATTGTTTGCTCTTATGATAGTAATACTGCAATCCTAAAAGATTTTGTGTTAAGAACCATCTATATATATGATTTTACAAAGTTCAAACTGCAAACATTACAAAGTAATAATATTACTAGCTCTCATTTTTCTTGATATACCATTGATTAGAGATTCGTTGGTCCTTAAGATAAAAAGTAGCTATATATAATTTTAAATAACTAACGAAAAATATACAATATAAAATCCAAATAAGTTTTGAATGTGATAGTATTGTTGTAGTTTAGTAGTTACAACTTCATCTCATTCCAGTCTGAAATAAGAGAATAGGTTTAATTATCGCCTATCACACACAAAACAAATGTTGTGATTATTTTTTTTTAGGAAAAAGAAAAGATAAAATAAGTGATAATATCATTAAGTGGAGGATTCACGATAGGTAGTTAGTAAATCCCAATTCGGCACATGACATAAAGCAAAGAAAATATTATACAGGTTGGAGGTAATTTTGAGATCTTCCATCTGAGCAACAAACAAATATAGCTAGATACTTGAATATATATAATGCATTTGTGTACGTACTTCAGGAAACTAGCAAATCTCTACATTAGGATAAAAAAATACAACATAGAAAAAATTGTATTTACCTTGTCAAATGCTCTATTTTCACACTATCTCTTTTTAGCTAGGCATTCATATAGCCTCTTCTGGTATTTACGGTTATGTTTGCAGGGATCACTAGCTGGTTCTTCTATAAGATCTGTACTAACCTTTTCTAGTTTATAAATGGTGTAACAGTTAGCTTTACCTTTAGAAGGTTCAATTTGAAAGATAATATTACGAAAGACTGATCTTTTCTTCTTCTCATTAATCATATTTTTGGATACTCTCAAAGGAATTAAAACAAAAAGGAAAGAACACTCAAGAATAATAGTTGAGAAGTAATGTGGTTTTAATCTAGTTTTTGTATTTGTAAAAAAAACATTGCGGCATCTATAATTAATTTTTACAAGAAAATTAGTGGAAAAAAATTTTGACCATCAAAATAATAAATTCAAATCATCATTGAATCAAAGGAGTCAATATAGCATACGTGTGAGAAGAATCAAATATATTCCTACATGGATTTTTTGGAATTAAGTTTTTTTCAAAATTAATCTAATTTTTTTACTTTTCACTTTCGTTAGAGGAAAATTGTATATGTGAACATTTGTATAATAGTATGGGTATATATAAGCCAATTTAATAGCGAGGAGTATATCAACTCTAAATGAAAAAAGTTGAGGGTATGTCAGACGTTCTTTTCTCTTAAAAAATTACAAAATGATACAATATTTTTCTTTATGAAACAATAGTAACAACCATCCAAACAAACATAATTGTTGTAATCTAACGAAAATAGACCAATTAATATCTTGTTTCTAGAAAACCCAAATCTTAGTGACAGAACAAAACTCAAAAGTGATTTCTTTCAATAAATCATCAAACACTTAGGGAATAAATAGTTTCAACTAACAAAACTAAATTATAGTGTCTGCTGCCTCTCCCTCCTTCATTTCTGCCACCGTTTGCACCATTACTAGATCTATCGTCATTTCCAACTAGACCTCCCACAATTTGTTGAACTTTGTGATGCCAACACCAATTTAGGTTGTTCAAACAATATTTTTGCTTGTATTTTTCCTTTGGTGTGAATTTTCTTATTTGGCCCTTTGTTCCGGGCTTTCCCCCCAAGATTGAAGATTCTATTTTTTATTTTTGGGAGGATTCTTCTTCTGCAATTCCAATATCCTTTTATTTAAAAAGTAAAGTTGTAAAAATACATAAAATACAAAAAAAAAGTTTTCTAATAGCTAGTGTAACATAAACCTACCTTGTTTTTTTGTGTTTGAAATCCCTATTCATGAGGTTGTTCCTTGCTTCACCAAGAAACTTTTTTACCTCCCTCTTGCCAAAGTTGTTGCTTTTCTGTTTCTTTGTTGCAGACTCCCTCTTCAAGATGGAACATTCTCCTTTTCTTTACTTGGAGCATTTCTCAACAACCCCAACCTTTGGTTTAATAAGGACAATTTAGTGTGTGTGTGTGTATATATATATATAGCACTTTTAGCTTTTTTTAAAAAAGCTTGGTCAAACAAACAATTATTATCCAACAAAAGGCATATAATGTAAGAGCTTACCTCTCTTACTTCAATAGTTTCTTGATCCACTTCCATCTTCAGCTTATCAAAACCTTGGAATCTATAATTTCTTACCTGCACAATTGATCGATACTTGCGACCTTTGTTCTTGTGAGTGTAATACTGTAATACAATAAGATTTTTGTTAAGTTTATGTATAGTATTTATTAATACATTAGAAAGTAATTATATTCACATGCTCTCATTTTCTTAGTTTATCATTTCGTTAGAGATTTATTGGTCCTTAGGATAAGAACAAGCTAGATAATTTTGAATAATTAAAAAGATAATCATACAATATAGAACTCTACATAAGTCTTGAATGTGGTAGATAGTTACAACTTCATCTCATACTAATTTGAAACAAGAAAACAATTTTGATTATCACCTAACACAAACAAAATAAATTTCACTTTTTTTTAGAAAAAAAGAAAAGAAAATGAGCGATAATATAATTAAGGGGAGGATTCAAAAAATTGGTATTCGGTAAATTCCAATTTGAAAGCATGATGTAAAGAAAGTAAAGTATGATACATGTTGGGGGTATTTTTGAGACCTTCATTTTGAACAACAAACACATATAGCTAGATAGATGAATATATATAAGTATAATTTACTTAAATCCCATAGTTTTAAGAGCTAATTACATTATATCCCAACTCATTTTCAAATTACAAAAAATTCTTAAAATTTATGAATCTCGGATACATCAATAGACTTCCGAATACATCATTGGACATCCGGATACATATGTGAAGGATGTATCCGAGAGGGGAGGGATATATCAGAGAGGGAGAAGGGGGGGTATAGGACATCTGGATATATCACTGGACTTTCGTATACATCATCTTGACACCCAGATACATAGGTGAGAGATGTATCAGAAAGGGGAGGGATGTATCGGAGAGGGGGATTGGAATGTATCAGCGAGAGGAGAGTGATGTCTTCAAGAGGGGATTTTTGAAAAAAATTTCAAATGGTAGGAAATTTCAGAGATTATGGTAAAATAAGATGTGTATTTAGGTAATTTTTCCTATACATAATGCATTTGTGTACATACTTCAGGAAACTAGTAAGTTTCAACATTCATATGAAAAAAATACATCATAAAAAAATTGTATTTACCATGTCAAAAGCTCCACTTTCACATTGTCTCCTTACAGATACCCATTCGTATAGCATCTCCTTGTATTTACGATTAAGATGGTGAGGATCACTAATTGATTCATCTGCAGGGTCTGTGATAACCTTTTGTGGTTTATAAATGGTGTAACAGCTAGCTTCGTCTATAGAGGGTTTAATTCGGAAGCTAACATTACGAAAGATTGATCTTTTCTTCCTCTCATCAGTCAATTTTTTGGGTACTTTTAAAGCTTCAACATAATTCTGCAATTGAGAAAATATGTTAAAGTTTTGGTGCTATATTAGAAGCCATCTCTTATTTTCCAAATTTAAAAAGTAATAATCTCATAAACCTTTTCTCAAAAATATTTCCAAACAGCTTAAGTAAAAAAATAAATTACTGATAGAGTAATCTCAACCAGAAGAAAAAATAGTTAGAAGACAACATACCACTATTTAAGCACTACTGATTGTCGAAACTGGTGCCATAAAAGGAACTATATCTTGACAAATTTTCATTTCATATGAACAAGTCATGTTAATATGAAGATGGATATTAGAAAATCTTTGTAGGAAACAAAAAAAGTAAAGAAAACTTAAAGAATAATAGTTGAGAAGTAATGTGGTTTGAGGATTGAAATATCGAGGACTACATATAGACAATTAAATTGAGAAGATGAAAGTAATTTTTAGGATAGATAAGGATAAAATTAATAAGATAAGATTGATATATAACTTTTGCTCTTTTAGAGAAAAAAATCACGATATTTCGATATTTGGTCAATACTTATTTATTATTTGTAGAAGGTGGCTCTTTTAGTATTTTTTTACGATATTTGGATATTTGGTCAATACTTATTTACTATTTGTAGAAGGTAGCTCTTTAGTCTTTTAGCTGAATTGACTTTCTTCTTTGAACTTTTGAAATATATATATATATAAATGGGATAAGGTGCAAGTACCCCGTAGACTATGACGAAATCCCAGAGATACACCTTAACTAAACCAAGGTCATATTACCCCCTAATCCTTTTTTTTTGTAATTTTGTACACCTTTTTGGCTTATGTCACATCCAAATATCTCTGACGCGCCTCAACTGCCTGGAGTCACGGGGTGTGCCGTGTAAGCCAAAAGGTGTACAAAATTACAAAAAAATGAGTTTAGGGGGGGGGGGGGGGTAATGGGACCTTAGTTTAGTTAAGATCTAAATTTTGATCATAGTCTAGGGGGGTACATGTGCCTTATCCCTATATAAATAAAAGGCATAATACATAAATATATCATTTAACTTGCCTTTAGTTTGCATCTATACCCTCCAGATTTTGGTGTGCACAAGTAGACACTTCTTAATTTTGAAGAAGCTGAAAAAATAGTCACATTCGTCGTACGTGGGATAATACATGTAGGGTACCGCGTTGGATGCGAATTTCCATGTATAACGCCAAGTAGGTCATGTGTATCTTCTTGTTCAACTCTATACAAGTTTAAGTACCTACTTGTGCACACCCAAAGTTGAAAGGTTTTGGTTCCAGATAAAGTCATGTTAAAGAGAACATTAATGTATTATGCCTAAACAAAATGATGATTCCTTAGGCAACATTTTGAACTTTATTTCTTATTAGAAAGATAAAAATGTCACCTTTGAGTTGTATGATTCTTCAAAATTAGAAGAAATTAAGTTCCTCTGAAAGATTTTTCCTTTCAATATACCCTTTAACTTGACCTCATTTCATATTTATGTCCTTCAAATTTGGGTGTGTACAAGTAGACACTTAAACTTGTATAAAGTTAAACAAATAGACACACGCGTCTTACGTGGCATCCTACACGGCGATATGTGTCTTATGTGGTGTCATAGGTATATTTTGCCACCAAGGACTCTTGTATCTACATGTTCAACTTTATACAACTTTATACCCAAAGTTAGGGGGCATAAATGTGAAATGAGGCAACTATGCAGAAATTTGAAATAGTCTTCAAGAGGCCTTCACAATTAACTTTTTTGTTTTTCTTGTTTGAGTGACCTTTTCATTTTTCTTTCTTTGAAATTTTATAATTAGATTTTAAATAATTGAAGGAGATTAAAACTAGTCTGTTTTAAAAAAATGCATTTCTTTTTTATCTTTTGACAACTTTTTAATTTCTACAATATTTTTTGCCTAGTCTCAATCAGATATATGAAAAGGACAATATTTTTGTCAATGAATTGAAGGTGTGGGTGTTTAGGCATAGGATCGGTGTATACTTTTGTGTTGTATGTGCTTCCTATTATTGATGAATGGATTGGTTATCCATTTTGTTGGTGTAGGCTAGGGTAAGGCCTTGCCCCCAATCTCCCTCGATCCTTATTTTGGAATTATAATTTTATCGTTCGAATCATGGACGTTCTTGACATCGGTAAATTAAAAAATATTCATTACTATAAATAGTTGAAATGGTCAAGACATGAGTAGAATTACATCATGTCAACATTATGACAATGTATCTAACAATAAAAGAGTTAGCACAAGGAAAATGTTTAAATAAGAAGCATTGGTGAAATAGCGCACATGAAAAATAGTTTTTTGAGCAAATGGTGTGTAACTACTCGAACTGTCGTTAATTAGAAAAGGAAAAACATCAGGAGAACTGGCCCATCAACCCGCCAGAGCGGGCCAGATATCGCTAGGGCAGCAGCGCTCTAGCGGGATAACTGGCGCCACAGCAGGATGGGCGAGACAGAATGTAAATAACGCGAAGTCTTATTTACTCCTTTTTCCTAAACAAAAAATAGGTGAGGATCACCCTAGAAACCCTCAAAAAGCTTCTCTAAGCTTAGGAAGGAAGGAGAAAGATATTTCTAGCGTAAAGAGGTCGATAGTTGCAGATTTCCAGTCGAATCCACCATCTCGTCGTCCATAAACCATATTTCAAGCTACAATTCATCTGCGAATGTTTTGTGCCTAGGTAGGCTAGGTTTATTTAATAGAGTAGTTGTAAACCAGTAATTCACTGCGTAGTATAGTGGTGATTGATGGTAGAATTCACGTGTAGGCTTCGTGCAATGAGAAAAAGATGATTGTACACGTTTCTTAGATGTTACATGAGACATATACTGTGGAAGGAAACCCTATTCCATGAATAAGGGTGAGGTGACGGTTGATTCATGTTTGTGTGATATAAACCTGTAATGAATTCGTTACGCGCATGTATGTAAGGGATTAGAGATTTATGAATTGAACCTAAGGAAAAGACTAAATATGTACAATTCCATGCCATGAACCTAATATTTGATTGTGTGATTATCAGTATGTTAATTATGGGTGTGATTGTGCTAATTGGATCAGGTGTCACGTACCGACACATATACATACATGAGATCGGGTGTCATGTACCGACACAGTAACATTTCATTGGATCGGGTGTCACGTACCGATAAATAAACATGCATTGGATCAGGTGTCATTTTCGACACACTAAGAGTTTGGGTATGGGTTACATAAAAGGACCATTGACTTGCTGTATATACATGTTATTGAGAGCATGGAATTTAACATTGTTCCAAGAATGATAATAGGATTGTACATGGTATATATATATATATATATATAAATGTGGAGGTTGGTGCCGCAAGGTAATAGGGTATATCTCATAAATTAATGAACTCTGAATGGTTAGGACCGAATCTGGATGTGGTATGGCACACACCACCATCAAAGCCAGAGGAAATGTCACGTCGATAAGGTTGCCTAATGGGAGGATCCCTCTAGTAACCAAGTGCAGCCACCTCTTAGCATCCGGTGACTAGTTCGCAGGCCTTGATAAGTGTATCCTTTAGCCAGCCCAAATCCATTTCCCTCAGCATGGCCTCGTACTTAGTGTTAGGGACCTCTGGAAACTAGAGAACATCATTTATGTAGGAAGCATTTAGAGGGATGTCAATTCCTCGCATGTGGATGGTAGGGTGAGTGTCATCCCAGCGGATGGTGGGTAGGATGGCATAGAACTCCCTCAACCATGTAGAACGCGCAGCAGGGGGAGCCTCGGTCAGTGGAACCCTGCCAAACTCCATAAGAAGAGCATAGGAGCCAAGCACTTTCCACTCTAGGACAAGTAAAAGGAAGCCCCTCTCATAGAAAAATTTGTTATTCCTGTAGTCGTGATGCCTTTCCCGACAGAAGCATCCGGGAACCAGACGAAGGGTAGATTTTCATCGTTACCACCAGCCATTTAGAAAAGCCTACAAAAATTTGGAAAACATACACGTTAGAACTCCATGGGATTAGACAATGTTGGCTAAGAAAAGAAAAATTTCTGATTTAAGTGGCAAGGGGCCACTTTCTTGATCGCCCTTTCTGTGCCCCTATCTCCTAAAATGCATTGTAATTTTGGCAGGCTAGTCCTTGCTCGCCGAAAGGTCCCTCCCATCGCCGACAAGCCACTTTCTTGAGAATAATTTAAGCCAATCCTTTTGGTGAGCCCGATCTGGCTCACCAATGCAATTCGGTGACTCGCCGATCGATTCGGTGAGTCTGTCTGCAACTTTCTCTCTGTACATTTGCTTGAACTGTTTCTCACTTTCTATAATGTGTTTGCAGATATGGCTAGACCAAAAGTGGCTAGTAGATACATGCCGCCCCATAAGAGGGCCAAGGAAATAGAAATTAATGAAGATGCAACAGCATCCAAGGTTAGGCTACCAAGCTTCCCACAACTGGCGGGAAAGGAATGGGAAAAGGCAAGCCCCCTGCACCTGCGTCACCGGAGGCCAACTCCGACAGTGATGACATCTATGCCACTCATTTCAAAACTTCTGAGAGTGAGGGTGAGAACCAGGATCCTCGGGCTGCCACTTCTGAGCTTGAGGATGATGAGTCACTAGCAGCCCAGAGAGCAGAGCTGCGATCCAAGATGATGAATGATCCATCTAGTATCAGGACTCCTCAAGCCACTACCACTCCTCCTGCTCCAGCACAGGCTGTGGTCCTATCACCACTAGTACAGGGTCTTCCCTTATTGTCTATGAACAGACTGAAGACTAAGGGACTGAGGACCATTATAGAGGAGAAGCATCTGTCGAGTGATGGTGTCATTGATAGGTACCCAGAAATCATGAGCTGTCTGAGATCACATAAAATCTAGCTCTTCACAAAACCCTGTGGCCAGTAGATTCCTACTTGGGTCCGGTAGTTCTACGCCGCTTATGGAGTTTTAGTGCCACCAGGGAAGAAGCCGACTGCTAAATTCAAGTCGGTTGACTATGTGTTTCTTAGAGGCTGGAAGGTGAAATGTTATAGTGATGCTATCAATGCAGTTTTGGGTATTTCAACATGTATTGATGATGACTGCCAACATCTGATCAGGACAAAGACAATGGAAAACAAGAAGAAGTGGTTGGCCCTGCTGATATTAGACGGTACTCCCAAATGGCTTGAAATTGAAGAACCCATTGAGAAGAAAAACCTGAACATAGCAGTAAGGTACTGGTTTGGCTTTATCAACAGGACGATTATGCCATCCTAGAATGAGTCAATTCTCTGCCACGCCAAGGCAGCCTGTCTAGGTTGCATTACTGATGGGACAATGCTGAACTTGGGGATGCTTATGGCATAAGAGATGGTCATAAGGTCCAAGCAGCGCCAAACTTCCCTTCCCTTTCCGGTGTTGATCACTGAGTTGTGCAAGCAAGCTCGGGTTCTTAGAGATGAGAAGAAGGAGGTGGAAGTGATTCCCACATCTTCTACCGACATACGTAGGATTCAGGCAGAGTACTTAAAAGATGAGGTAGAGAAGAAGAAGGCATCCCCGGTGGATACATCCTCGATTGTTGATTCTCAGACACTACCTGCAGAGGCAGCATTGCCTACTCCGACCCCTAGGCATTCAGATACATCTAGTGTTGTTCCTTCTGATACTTCCAGTTCCTCTGCTGCTTCATTGCCTCCCAAATTTGGTACTGCTATTGTTGATGCTTCCCGACCCCTGCTTACTCAGGCTGCATTACTACGGATGGGGCAGCTAGCCCATTCTGCTGATCGTCGTGCTGCCAGACTTGAGGGCTCCATTCCGGGCATGATTCAGACAGCCCTTGCTGATTCTGTGACGCCTTTTAGTGGTACCATGGATGCTCTTGCCGCTAGAATAGCGGTGTTCGAGGGTGGCCAAGGGGCCACCGAGGAGGTGACGGCTCTAAAGGCCGCTATTATTGTGCTGAGGAGAGAGATGTGGACCAGCTGAAGTCCACTAACTTGTCTATGATTTTTTGTACGGTGGAGATCCCAGATATGCCAGTTGAGCCAAATATGCCTCCGGCTACTACCAGAGATAATGTTAGAGTTGAGGAGGCAGCAGATCCCGAGTCTGAGGCGGAGACAGAGATGGATGAGGAGATACTTGGGGTTGCTGAGAAGGTTTCTTACAAGGGCCTTACAGAGACTGAGGAGGCCATGGTAGATGCAGTTGTGCAGACCTCTTTAGCAGACACACTTTGGCTGACCCTAGCAGATCTGGTACTGCTGATGTGACTCCGGGAATTGATGCCCTTGTTTAAAGTGTTACATCGGGCACTTATTCCCCGACAGACGGAGCGACTGTTTAGACAGGATTCCTCTTTACCTCCCTCTTTGTTGTTTTTATTGATTTCTGGATATTTTCTTGCATTTGAGGACAAATTGCTTTTTGTTTGTGGTGGGGTGTGGTATTTTGATACATACCTTTTGTTTTGATGACATTTTCTGTATATATTGGGTTTTGTGCTATATATTGTGTTGCCATTGTTTTTGTGGATGCTTGAGCTTGTGGCTCCTTATTTTGAATGTGAATGTTTTTCAGACCCTTCCAAAAAAATTTGCCACCTCTTGTGTATTTAATTGTGGTTATTCTTGTGCAAATTTGAGTATCGGTCATGATCAATACGGATGACTTAAATAGTGCTCTCAATCGAACAAAAATTAGTGTGCGGCTACGATGAGACCAAATGAAGTTGCATAGACAATATGTGAACTCTTTGGATCTCGTTGTAACTAGCCGATTATCAAATTGAGATTCTTGTGATGAACTTTGCACACTAGCGAAACTGTGGAGTCTTGTTTGACTTTGGTGTCAATGCCTTGTGTGATGAGCTTACCGTGAACCTTCTATGATGACATCTAGAATATGTCCCATTGGTCTGATTGACTAAGTGATGCAAGCTCTTGAAATGATCTAAGGCAACAATTCTAAAAGCTGAAACAATTTGATAGGATACCTCTTTTGTGGCCTACCTTGTTAGTGTGTGAACTTTGCTTGAACACCATTTGAGCCTTAGCCTTTTTCTTGGAAGAAACTTGATGCAAATTGTGACCTTTCTTAATCCATTACCCATAATCCTCATTATTTGTGGTTTGTTTGAATAGCTAACTTATGCCAAAAGCCTAAGTTGGGGGTGTGGTGAAAAGACAAGGTAAATAAAGAAATGCAAAGAAGTCCCCCTTTGAGCTATGATTGTGAAAAAGATGGAACCCCTCTATACATAAAAAATAAAAATAAAAGAATGAAAAAGTTTTTGAAATAAAGTTGTGAAATTGCAAAAGAAATAAAGTGTCCAATAGTCCATGGAGAGGGAATAATGGGGTGAATTTTGAGCATGAACGAGAATGATGAAGAAAAGGGAAGAAAGTGTTGTTCATACAACATTCCATAACGATAATAGCCACTGATCCAAAATGACCAGACCTTTTACAATTTGCCCCGTTACAAGCCTTGAAAAAACCTTTTTGATCTTAAGTGAGCTGAAACAAGTGTTGATTGGAAAATAAGGGCAAACCTATGGGTGAAATCATGCATTGTGTTCATCTTTTTGAGTGTGAGTATTGTATGTGATTTTGGAACTATAAATTGTTGAACCATTGTGTGTCAATATGGAATCATTCTTGGTGTGAGTGCATTTGAGTACCTTTGTTGAGCTTGAACTTGCATTTGAAGCAAGTATTGCGAACTTGAGAATCTTTGATAATGGTGAGTCACAACTTGAATCTTTGAGTGCACAATTAATCCTTGCATGAGTAAGTTGAGTCTTTTTGTGTGCATTCATGATTGAGTCTTGTGTGGCACTGTTTGAGACATCCTTTTTGAACTGCTGAACTTGAGTTTTACTTGAGGACAAGCAAAAGTTTAAGTTGGGGGTGTTGATGAGTCCTAGATTTGGACTTATTTTGGGCTTTTTTTGGATAGATTTCGTGTCCTCAAATGCTTATTTTGTGCCAATAACTGATGTAAAATCCTTGATTTCCAAGTATATGGATTGAGGAACAAAGCATGGACACTAACTTGCAAAAAGGAACAAAGTGAGCTGAAAGAAGAAAGAGCATAGAGCCTGGTGATCGCCAGTCCATTTGGCGAGTCATCGAGTGGCCATTTGACCGCCTAAAGTTCCAGTGTGCCAAGCTCTAAAGGAGAAAATCAAGTTGGCGAGAGAAAGGAGCAGTCGGCGTGTCACCGGGTGGTTCTGTGATGCAGTGTAGGATCGCCCAAAGTAACAGAACTTGAGGATGCTGAAGGACAGAGCAAAAAGGTGATGGAACTGACCAAAGGGCAGATCACCGAGTTGATTGGCGATCCAGACTTACTGCGCCAAATGGTCTTTCTCAACATATTTTTGGCGACTATAAATACATTTTTAAACATTAATCTTGGGAGCTTGATATCATAGGTTTTATCATATTTTTGGAGTTAGTTTGAACTCCTTGTATTAAAACTAGTTTTCCTTAGCTTTGAAGAATTGAAGCTTTCCATTTTTGAGAAATTGGAAGTGGGTCTTTGAGATTCTTCAATTTGGACCTTTGTAAAGACGAAATTAATCTTACCGAGTTGATGGAAACATAATTTGGTAACGATTTCCATCTTTTTATGATGTCTAGCTAAAACCCCAATTCTTGGGGTGTGATTATGTGATTATGGGTTAGTTTAGTTTATGGGTATTGCTAATTGTTTATTTAAATGTTGTTTAGAAGTGATTTCATTTAGTAATTGTGGTTTAATTTAAAGGATTGTAGTTGCAAATGCAATTCTACCTTCGTGTTTTTGGCTTGCGAGAGAGAGAGGATTTGAAACCAAGATTATTGAATTGATGGTATGTGGGTATTAGGTTGTCATGGGTTTAGCTCGAGAGAGTGAATCCTAAATCATTTTCCACACATTCAGCTTGAGAGAGTGAATGTACTAAAGTGTAGGTTGTTCTTATTTTGTTGCTTATTGGTGTTCGAGAGAAACCGACTTGATTCGGGGTAAATTGTTCGAGAGAAAGTTTATCTCCTCTATAGTCTAGCTTAGTCACTAACATACAACTATTTTTAAATAGTTGCAATTACCCGTTTGTCTAAATTAGCCTATAATCGAATCACATCTCAATAACCCGTCTCATTATTGTTATTCCTTGTTATTTGTTGTTGTTGTAGTTGATAAATTGAAACCAAAACCCCCCATTTATTTGACATTCGTGTCACCCCCTAATTTGAATTATGTTTTTATTCGATAATGTCTATTCCTATGGCTGATTGGAACATATTCATTCTTTTCAATTGATTCTCAAACACGTACCGCTCCATGTGGGATTCTACCCCAACTCATTTAGTTGGGTTATATACTGACTAACGATCGTTGATGCTTAGAACTGGATTAAGTGTCTTTGATAATGTTATTCAATCAGTGGCTCTTTTAGGGAAAAAATCACGAATTTTGGACATTTGGTCAATACTTTCTTTTTTTTGTTGAAGGTGGAATGGTCGAGGAGACCATTCCGCGTTCAACAAAATAAATAAGTATTGATCAAATGTCCAAAATTCATGATTTTGCCCTCTAAAAGAGCCACCTTGTACAAATAATAAATAAGTATTGACCAAATATCTAAATATCGTGATTTTTTTTCTCTAAAAGAGTCACCTTCTACAAATAATAAATAAGTATATTGACCAACTATCATTTTTTTTTTCTAAAAGCAATCATATGTTATTAATTTCCTCTTCTCAATTTAATTATCTATATATAGTCCTCGATATTTCAAGCCTCAAACCACATTACTTCTCAACTATTATTATTGAGTTTTCTTTACTTTAAGAGTATCTGAAAACATGATTGTTGAGACGAAGAAAAGATCAGTCTTTCGTAATGTTAGCTTTCGAATTGAACCTTCTAAAGGTGGAGCTAACTGTTACACCATTTATAAACCACACATGGTTAATACAAATCCTGCACAAGAACCAATTAGTGATCGTCTTAACCGTAAATACAAGGAGATACTACATGGATGGCTATCTTAAAAGAGACAACGTGAAAATTGAGTATCTGACATGGTAGATACAATTTTCTTATGATGTATATATTCTTTGAACCAGGATTAAGAGTTTGGGGTTGTAAATTTCCTTTATAACCATCAATCTATTTTGTTAGGGGTTAACAAATTTATATATATATATATATTATCATGCTTCCGAATTGGGATTTTTATTTATCACTACCTATATCGTGAATCCTCCACTTAAAGAATTGAATTCAAATATCAATAACTATGACTAGATCTTTTAGATGTGATGATTTCTTACTGAATTGAGATGTAGGGCGCGAGGACGAACAAATTCAACACTATGAATAACCTTAAATACCTAAAAGAACAATGTTCTTGAAGAAGAACTTGATTAGAAGCCTTGAAACTCTAGCTTGAAGAAGAACAATCAAGAAAACCTTTCTTGAGATTCTTGAATTAGATTCTTGAAATCTCTACGGCCAAGAATTTGGATTTTCATTAGTGATTGATAATCGTATGGAAGAATTTGAGTTGGAAAGAATGGAATTATTGGATAAGGACTTACCTTGAAGAAGAATCTTGAATGACAGTCTTCTACTTTGTTTTATCCTTAGGGTTTTGCCTTAGGGTTTGAGATAGAAAGAGAATGTTAGATTAAGAGATGAAAATCTGATTGGTTTGGGCCTTTCATTAGTCAAGAAATTCGTTTAGGGTTTTCTTAAAGGTAAAAGGACAAAAGGGACTCTTTTTAATGTTTTCTCGTCAGCTAATTCGTCAATGCACTGTATCAGGTTACTAAAATGGTCATAACTCTTTACTCGAAACTCAAATTGTTCCAAATTATCAGGTTATTAATTTGGAATGTTTATATAAATATTTTTGAAATAATATTTTTTTCACTTATCAGAAACTAGAAAATAAATATGAACCCTATTTATTTACCAACAAAACATTGTCCACTTTGTTATTTCCTCGAGAGAATGATTGTCAGTAAAAGTCAACAACATGTCTTGATTATGTGGATTTGAAGGAATGTGACTATTGAATAAAATTATCTGCCATTTGAGGTTTGCTTTTTGTCTATTTGATATAGACAATTCATGTATTTTTCCTCACTCCTTTTCAAATTGTTGAGATTTAGATTTGGCTTTGATTTTCAACATAATCAACTGACACTATTTCGGTTCAAGTGCCAAATGATTGTGTGTAGTGATATAACCCAACCAAGGGTTGAGATCGTTCCCATAGGGAGTGGTTTTGAGAATTAGTAGAAAAATAAAATCAAGTTATAATTAGTCATAGCTATAAATATTAACGAAGAAAAACATACTAAATCTAAGGAGTGACGCAAGCGTCAATTATCAATGGGGTTTTTTATTAATTAACAACTAAAAAGAGCAAAAATATATGGGAACTAAATATGGAGATGGGATTCTTGTGATGTGATAGGAAAATGGGATAAACTAGACTATCGGGTACATGCTTTTGATAGTAAATTGTTGAACATTTGTGACTAGGCTAGACTATAGTGGGATTAAATTCTCTCTCGAGCAACTTACCCCAAATCAACTCGATTTCTCTCAAACACCGAGTTGCCGCATTAAGCACAGCCTCCGTCTTAGCCCATTCACTCTCTCTGGCTCAATGTGTGTAAGAAGGACTAGGGTTCACTCTCTCTCGCTAAACCCATGTCGACCCAATACCACCAGCTATCAATTTAATAGTCTTAGTTTTAGGACCTCTCTCTCGAGCAAGCCAAAAACACTAAGATGAAATCGTATTTGCAAATACAATCCCATTAAGTTCATACACAACTACTAAATAAAATCACATTTAAACAACAAATAAATCATCAACAAGCAAGACCCAACAGATAATTTAACCCATATTCACAAAATCACACCCCAAGAATTGGGGTTTTAGCAAGACATGTAAAAGAGATAAAATTTTATACCAATATCAGTTTCCATCAACTGGGTATGAAAATTTAAGTCTTAAAACACGTCAAGAGTGAAGAATCTTCGAGACCCACGTCCAATTTCTTGGATTGAAACCCTTTGAATCTTCAAGGTCTTAGAACAAAGTCTCCAAAACCCTCTAAAACTTAATCTCTCCAAAAACTGTAAAAAGTTCGAATAATAGAAGTGATATGATGCTAGAATTTTAAAACAAGTATCGATAGTGTTTGAAATTTTTTCTCCGGAGGACCATTCGGCACAGTTAGTCGGGATCGCCGATACGCTCAGCGATCCGCCTTTTGGCCGATTTCATCACCTTTCTTCTTTTGCCTTCAGCATTCTCACATTTTGAGGCATTGGGCTATAGAAGTACTTCTTTGCGGAACTGTTTGGCGATGTGCTGACTGCTCCTTTTCATCGTGGAATTGACCTTCTCCTTTAGGGCTCAGCATATTGGAACAAAAGGCGATCTCCAGGCAAATCGGCGACTCGCCAACAGGGCTTGGCGATCTTTAGGCCTTCATTTCTTCGTTCTTTTCATCCGCCTTGTTCCTTCTTGCCAAGTAGTGTCCATGCTTTGCCTCAAACTCCAAATACCTAAAACTTCAGTATTTACATCAGATATTGAGACAAAATATGCATTTGAGGACACTTAATCTATCAAATAAATTCCCTAAATGAGTCCAATTTGTGGACTCATTAACACCCCAAACTTAAACTTTTGCTTGTCCTCAAGTAAAACATCAAATTCACCAATTGAAAAATGATGTCTCAAACAGTGCTACACAAGACTCAATCATGCATGTACCCAACAAGACTCAACTTACTCATGCAAGGATCAATTGTATAGTCAAAGACTCAAGTTGTGACACACCATTATCAAAGATTCTTAAGCTCACTATAGTTGCTTAAAATGCATGTTCGAGCTCAACAAAGGTATTCGAATGTCCTCACACAAAGAATGATTCCATATTCATACACAATGGTTTAATCAGTTAAAGTTCCGGAATCAAATGCAACGCTTACTCTCACAAAGAAGAACACAATGCATGATTTCACCCATAGGTTTGCCCGTATTTTCCAATCAACAGTTGTTTCAGCTCACTCAAGATAAAAAAAGGTCTTTTCAAGGCTTGTAATGGGGCTGAGTGCAAAGGTATGCATGATTTCACCCATAGGTTTGCCTGTATTTTCCAATCAACAGTTGTTTCAGCTCACTCAAGATAAAAAAGGTCTTCTCAAGGCTTGTAATGGTGCTGAGTGCAAAGGTATGGTCATTTAGGCTCAGTGACTTTCATCCTCATTAAATGTGGCGCTTTCAACATTCCCTTTCCTCTTCTTTCATCATTTTCTTTAGTGCTCATAAGTCGTCCTATTATTAACTTCCATGGATTGTTCGGAACCCCGTTTCTTTTGTACTTTATTCCATAACTTTTTCATTCTTTTTCTTTTTCTTTATTTATTTTTTGTATAGACAGGTTCCATTTTTTTCAACACCATGGGTTAAAGGAGACTTTTCTTGCACTTCTTGACTTGCTTTCTCTTTTCACCACACCCCCAACTTAGGCTTTTGGCCTAAGTTGGCTATTTGATCAACCACGAGGATTATAGGTAGCGGATTAAGAAAGGTCATGTTTTCATCAAGTTTCTTCCAAAGAAAGGTAAGGTTCAAGGGGTGTTCAAAAGAGGTTCACACACTCACAAGGTAGGCCACAAAAGAGGTATATGTCAAATTGGCTCACACTCTTCGAAGTTGCCTAAGATCATATCAAGTGATAGCCTTACTTAGTCGACCGGAACAACGGGGTAAATTCTAGGTGTTATCTTGCATGGTTCACAGTAAGCTCATCACATAAGGCATCGACACCAAAGTCAAACAAGACTCCACACTTTCGCTAGTGTGCAACGTTCATCACAAGAGAATCAGTTCGATAATTGGCTAGTCACAACGAGATGCAAAGAGTTCACATATTGACTATGTAACTTCAATTGGTCTCATCGTAGCCGCACATTCATGTTCGTTCGATTATGAGCACTATTTGAGTCATCGATATTGATCAAAATCAAGACTCAAATTTGCTAAAGAACAACCACATTCCACACGTAGAAGAGGTGGAAAAAATTTAAAATTTTTGGAAGGGTCAAAATCATTTACAATATAAAATAAAATGAGCCACGATCTCAAACATCCACAAGAAGCAGTGTAAAACACAATTTTAAGCACAACGACACAACTATATAAAGAAAACACGAACATCAATATTCACACAAAAGGTGGGCCTCACCCCACTACAAATAAAAATATTTGTCCTCAAATGCCAATAACATAGTATCCATAATTTAATAATAAAGAAAGATGGAGAGGGAGGTAAAGAGGGGATCCTGTCAATGCACTCTCTCCATCTGTCTGGGCTTCAGTGCTCGGGGTCACCTCAAGCTTCTCGCTTTGATGCTGATTAATGAATTTTGAAATGCTAGGCGGCAAGGGACGCCAAAGTCCGAGCACAGATCAACGACTAGAACACTTAGAAAGTTGCAAAAATGTAGAGCATAATATGCAGGTGTGAGCTTGGAAGAATAAAAATGCATAAGAGCGGGAGAGTTTTAACTTTAAATCCTTGGTCTCAAAGGTTGTCCAGTTCTCACCCAATCAGCGACATTAGCCTGAAGATCGCCAAACCAATCGGTGACATACCGAGTGATCACTTACCTCGCCTAGTTTTACAGGTCACTCAGTTGATGTGTGGATCCAAACGGCGGGTAAGATCGAGATCGCCGACATGATCGTCGATTTGCCACTGATTTCCTGGGCTGGCTGAATTTTACAGACTCTATCTTAAAGGGGTCTTGAGTTTAATGACGGTCTGGATCGGCGTCGCCGACCTTTTCGGTGTTTCACTGACTGGACTTTAGTTCGCCAAACTGTACCTTTCAGACAATTCCCACAGTTTGACCTACCCAAACAACACACCATTATTTTAAAACAAAAGTAAAGCCATAAAGGGTCTTGGGTTGCATCCCAAGCAACACCTTAGTTAATGTCGTGGCACGACGCAAGTTAACACCTACTCCTCATCTTCGGAGTCAACCATGGTTTCATTAGGCGACTCATCACTGCTCTCTAAGAATAATTTTCCTATCAATTAATTTATCTAGGCGTCTTGTAGTTGATTATTCATGGAATTTGAAGTTGTCTTCTGATTCAACATTTCGATGTTCTCTTTTATCTCTTTCAATACCTTATCTTATTCATCGATCTTGTGTTGAATGAGTGAGAGGGCGTCTTCATTTTGCCCACTTTCCTATTTCTTTCCCTTTCCGCACTTGTGAAGGGGAAAGTGCTTGTCCTTTTTCGTGGACTGCTCTTCCAATTTGTTGACTTTCTTGGTTAAGAAATCCAGCTGAGTTAACGTTGTAGCCCATCCTTCTTTCTAACAAACAACATCGGAGCCCCCGTGGAGATATACTCGATCGGATGAAGCCCTTATTTAATAAATCCTTTAGTTGCTCTTTCAACTCTTTAAACTCGATGGAGCTATTCTATATGGAGGAATAGAGATAGGTTGCGTTTCCGGTAAAAAGGTCAATATCAATATCTATTTCCCGCTTGGGAGGAATACCGGGAAAATCATCAGGGAAAACTTTTGGGAACTCATTCACTACCGAAACCAACTCTAGAGAAGGGGTATCAGATTCAACATCCCTCGCCCTAATAAGATGGTAAATACACCCTTCGGAGATCATCTTCCTAGCTTTAAGGAAAGAGACAAATTGACATGTAGGCATAGAATTTCCCCCATTCCACTCTAAGATAGACTCATTTGGAAATTGGAACCTAACCACCCGAGTCCTACAATTGATAAAGGCATAACATGCAAGCAACCAATCCATACCCAGAATCTCATCAAAGTCTAACATTTCTAACTCCACCAAAACCACCAAAGTAACTATATGGGACAAGGAAATGGGACAACTTCTATAAACCCTCTTAGCCATCACAGAATCACCAACTGGGGTAGAGACCGAAAAAGGTTCTACTAACACTTCAGGAGTATTTCATACTTCATGGTCACAAAAGGTTTCACAAATAACAAAGTAGCATCGGGATCCAACAAGGCATATACATCAATAGAAAAGACTTTTAACATACTAGTCACCACATCCGGGGAGCTCTCTTGGGCACCTCGGAATGGAAGAGCATAAAAGTGGTTTTACTTTGGAGCATTGGAGTTTGAACCACTAGGAGGAGCTTGCTTTACCTCCTCTCCCTTAACCGAAAGTGTTGGGCAATTCCTCAATTGATGACCACTCTTACCAAAGCCAAAACAAACATTCGAGCCGGCTAGGCACTTACCATTATGTTTCTTACAGCACTTAGCACAAGTAGGCCTAGACATAGATGATCCACTACCATTGCCTCCTTGCAGTTTAGGGTTAGACACCCTATTCTTATTAACCCTTGGGGAAGCATTTGAGGAACCTTGGTTGGAGAACCTTTGTTTGAACCTTGGTCAACTTATCCATTGGACTTAGCATTGGAGAAGTTCCCATCATTGGTCCTTGCTCTTTTCACCTCCCTATTCTTTCCTTGGAGTTTCTCATCCTCCATTTGTTTGGCATACACCATAAGATGAGAGATAGCCATATCATGATGGAGCATTGTCCTACCACATTCTTTTCTTACTAATTTGGACATTCCCCTCAAATACCTACTCATCATATCCCTTGAATCCACCAGCATAGCCGGAGCATACTTTGACAATTGAGTAAACTTTAGAGAATACTCTTTCAAACTCATACCTCCTTGACGAAGGTTAATGAACTCTTTCACCTTATCTTCCCTCAACTCTCGGGGAAAGAACCTATTAAGGAACACCAATTTAAATGCTTCCCACTCTATGGGACCCGCTCCTACCGGCCTACCATTCTTCCATTGATTATACCATACTTGAGAAACATCTTTCAATTGGTAAGCGGCTAACTCTGCTTTCTATACCTAAGTCATCCCCATGATATCAAGTACTTTATAAATCTCTTCCATGAATTCTTGAGGATCCTATTCCACTTTGGATCCATGAAACTCGACGGGGGGGCGGGGGGGGGGGGGGGGGGGGGGGGGGTGAATTA
>JAJOOR010016343.1:0-47232 GCA_036250505.1 Solanum acaule | reverse complement strand
CAAAAGCTGCACACTCACACATTTTTATGTACAGATGCCCTCTTTCGGTACTGGAGAGCACATCTAAATATAAGCTTACATAGCCAAAAAAAAAAAAAGGAACATATGAATGCTACCCTCTTAGTTGTTATGTTCATGCCTCTGGAAATTTAATTAGTATCTTTCTGTATTGATTGAGAAGCTCAATGGGCTGAATGACTAAGTTTATCTCTTTGATAATTGATAAGTCATTAATGTTACTATGCTATATTCATCTTTCTTACCTTCTCCTTTATTTTTCTCAAATCGTTGTCTACATATTGGTGCTGGTGGATTGGAATGTTTAAACATATATACCTGATCAATATGTTTGATGCAGTGATCCATGAGCCGACAGGTCCAACTACATCTTCACAATTTGAGCACTCTTCCATACCAGCAACTGTGAAAAAGCTTTTTAATCTGAAATCAAGTTTCTTAACCAAGCGAGACGCATGGGCTGGGACCTTTGAGAACTATTTCTGCTTGCGTAAGACTCCTCGTGATGATTGTCCAGGTTTGTATGCATACAACTTCAGCAAACCATGAACAAATACTTAGTTGATTTCTCCATTATTGCATGCTTAATACTGAAAATTCTATGTTCATACAGAAGTGACTGATAGTTACTTATAAGACGGAGAGTACTTCCAAGGCATATGGTCTGCTTTTAGATGTTGATGCTTTAGGAAATACTTTTAAGAGTAAACGTATTCTAGCTAAATTTCTTCAAATGCATATGGTGAAGATATTCTATTGCAAGATGCTTATTAGTAGTTTTAAGATGCTGTCTGCTGTGATTACTATTACTATCAAAATACTTCTGCTTTCCTCAAGCATGTCATGATTGTAAGCAAACATATACTTTTTTGCTAGATGAGCTGGCTTAACATGTCCTTGTGGAGCTCTGTTGGCTCCCTCATGAACTCATTGTCCTGTCTTGAATAGGATCTTCTTTTGATCCTCTACTTCACTTTAGCTGCTCCAACTCATGCATGAGTTGTAATTCTATTTCATCATTTAGAGCAATGGGATGTTTTCCATCTTTTGTATTGGTAAAAGCTACTATTGTGCTTTGTTCTGTCGTATAGTTTAATAAAGCAGATAGGATCTGTTATAACATTCAGACGGTAGGGAGGAAGAATAATTGAGTGCTTTATCTTTGACGAGTGCTGGCCTGAATATGGTAGAACATATCTAATCTGATATAGCTGAAGGTTGGATTTTCCCAGCATGTCTGTACTGTATACTATGCTGAATTGTCTAAAACGACATCATTTAAAAACTTTAGTGGGTAGAGACGGAACATATTTATTTTAGTTCTGCAATGTGCCCTTCCACATGTGGCTTAATTATTTTCTTGAGCGAAGTGGGAATCGAACCCAGGTAAGCCCACTTAATGTCCACCCGTGCACCCGAAATTAACCGGTGGAACCACTTTGTTGCTAAAGGTGCCAACAGAGAAATATATACTCTATTTAAGATATATTTACATACATTTTTTCCTATGTTAAGGGGGTACCCTTGATCCCTGTATCCCAAGTGTAGATTCGCCTCTCCGTTGCAAATTCTTCATATTAAACAAGAGCCTAATCACCCGTTTAAGAGCAGATTGATCCTAATCATTTGATCGATATGATATATACAGAGAAACTTGCGGAGGTGAAGACAAATCTAAGACCATGGGGACCAAGAGAAGATGCAAAGCTCTCTGAATTTCAAATAGAACTGATCCAGCTTGCTTCACAGCTTAATGGAGACCATGTTCTCAAAAACTACGCTGATATTGGAAGGAAGATGAATGTCCGTGAAGCTAATCAATACGTAGATGATGCAGTCAATAGGTTCTTGGAAGCTGGTAGGGCTGCTCTGAGAGCTGGAGCGAATGAGAGTGCCATTGTTGCAATGAGACCTGCCCTCACTAGCCGATCATCAGCATCAGATGGAGGATTCAACAAGTATCTGGAAGCCTACTAATCTATTGTAAGTAGTGTTTGTATGTATTGTTATAATCCACCTTCTTACATAATGAACAAAATTTGTGGTTACCCATCAATTGTGTCCTTCCAAGGATATATACAAAAATTAGGAAGTCTTTGTTTTCAATGTTGGGACGGTTATTGTAATCACTTTTAGTAAATAGTAAATCATTTTAGCCTCATATGTTCCTATGATATGAATACCCATCTTTTTGCGACTTCTTCCTTAACTTTCTTATCAAAATAATTTGCTGTTAGTTCCAACTTCCAAGCATACAATTTAACTTGCAGTAGAACTAGTGCTCTTTTGGTCCCTTCCTATAATGGTTTAAACATAACAATAAGGTTTGTAATAGCACTCTGTCAAACTTTATAATTTATGGATCTATAGTTAAATTTAGAAGGAACCAGAAAGTGTATTAAAATAGGGAAAATTAGACAAAATGTGTGGATCAAATTCCGGGTCAAAATAACCCAATTATAATTTATTTCATAAAATGGTCATTCGGCGAAGAGCATGCGGCCGGCCATCTATGACTCTTTCAAAGTTATTGTATTATATATGATATCTTCTATCTAACTAATCATACAACACTAATATTCCCTCGATTTTTACTCTATTAGGAAGGCGTAGTAATTAATTACAATAACCCTATTTTAACATCTAAATAAAAATAACACGATTAGGACCTGTTCGGCATAGTTTTCATTTATTTTTTTACAATTTATTTGAAAATCATGGTTTGATTAAGAAAATTTTAAAATTCATCAAATTTGAAAAACAACTTATAATCTGTTTTTCAATTCAATTTTCACTTGTATTTAAGTTCATTTAAGCATGAAAAATTTAGACTTTCAATTAATGATTATTTCTCAACTATAAAACTGTACATATGTATTTTTTTTAATAATTTAGGACTCTGAAGAGGAGATTTGAGTTGGTCGGAATTGATAAAAAATCAGCCTGTGGAGGAAGATGAACTGATGCAATGTATAAATTTTATATAAACAGTGTATATGAATATGAATATTATATATACACACACATCTCTAACACGTAATTATACACTATTTATATACCCCCTCCGTATGACTATGCCACAACCTTTGAGTTAAAAAAATATATATACTCTCTTCGTTCCGTTGTATATAGCACCATTTGACTTGACACAATTGAACCCCAAAAATGTGACAGTATTTAAAAATTAATTTTGAGATAAGTTATCTTGTGATTTTATTCTAATCAACCATGAGATAAATTAATTTTAAAATTAGTTGTCCTTGTTGTTCGTACAAAACACTACTTTTGAATTCGTGATATAAAACAAAGCTATAGTAGGGTATATTCTACATCACAACTTGATAAATCTTTCAACGTCTTTTACTATGCTGAAGTTTCCATGAGAAGTTTTGCGTCTTCAAAAGTATCCTAACGTATATTCGCTCTCCCTCATTATCTACTTTGCTTTCCTTCCTTCTAAAATAGCATAGTAGTATCTTTTTTTTGGTTGTCATGATTATATAGCCACTACATATTTTAAAGCAAAGCAAAGACTTTACTTTCCACTTTTCTTCGTGAGTTTAACCTGACAAGTGATATACAACTTGTGATTTAAATGACCAATATTTACCACCTAGGGCCTCGGTAGGGGTGACAATTAAGCAGACTGGGTGAAATTTGGCTGGTTATAATGAGTCAAGACAATAATTGAGTCAAGATCAAACCAAACTCAAATTTGCTTGGGTCAAAACGGGTTAGATAATGAGTTATATATTGAGTCAAGACCCAACCCAATTTTTACTTAGTTAAATTGTTTTACTTGGCCTTTTAAAATATTTTAGTACCTAATAAAATAATTATTTTTCTTTATTATGGCTATATATAACATATCAAATTTGAAAAAAAACTTTTAAAAAATATTTTGACAAGATTTCTCACAAGTCAATTCAGGTAACATATTAATCCAACTTTTAATGGGTTGAAATGTATTGAATTCATGAATAGACGGGTCAACAACCCGTCTAAACTTAAATGGGTTGGGAGGGTTTGGTTTGATGTTGCCACCCCTAGGCCTAGGTTGATCATGCTAATAAAGAGAGTTAATTTCTTAAATGGCCACTCACTCAAGTATTAAAAATTGTCTTCAAATATCATTTTTTATTTTATTTAGGATCAAAATATTACACAATTATTATTATTTTCCTAAAAAAAATATTTAACACTTCAAAAACCTCCTTCTCTCATTGACATGTCATGTCATTAAAGCTCATCTTTTTTTTTTTAATAGAATTATTTAATTCATCATACTCATTTAACTAAAATTATAATCTTATTTTTAAAAAAAAAATATTTTAGTTTATTAGGAAGAAATTTTCTTAGTTAGGAATCCTATCATGCTTGAACTTTATCATTTTTTTCTACTAAGAAGAATAACTTTTTAATGTTTACTATAATGCCATCAATTTTGAATCATGTACTAATTATAAAACATACATATTCAAAATATATTGGACTTTTAAAAATTTCAGGTGTAGTTGAAATTATATTGTGAATTCTTAAAAAATCCAATTGGGTATGACTTAACTGTCCCCATATTTTGCTGCACTAAATTGTAATGCTAAGACACTGACTCTAGAGATACCAGGAGGGAAAGGTTGGACTGGGAAGGGGTGTACAAGCCTAAGCCTTTAAAGATCATATCATTCCATCAAGATAGCAAACTTGTAGGGCAGGATGGTTTAGCATACTTGGCTCATATTTGGGATGTTTAGTGCAGAGTCTCTTTTCATTGAGTCTATCCCTATGCTTTATGGGTTTCCAAAGGTGTTTCCCACCGATCTTCCTGGCATGCCCCACATAGGGACATAGACTTTTGTATTGACTTGGAGCCGGACACTCACCAATCATTTCCTCTCTATCGCATGGCTCCGGTAGAGCTAAGAGAGCTTAAGAGTCAGCTTGCTTGATAAGGGATTTGTTCGTTCTAGTGCTTCTCCATGGGGTACTCTTGTCTTGTTTGTAAAAAAGAAAGAGGGTAGTATGGGGATTTATATAGATTACCGATAGTTGAATAAGGTTATCATCCGAAATAAGTATCCCTTTCATCACATATATAATTTGTTTGACCAGTTGCAAGGTGCATTTGTCTTTTCTAAGATTTATTAGAGGCCAGGGTACCATCAGTTAAAGATTATGACTGAGTATATATCTAAAAAATCTTTCCTGACCCGGTATAAGTATTCTGAGCTTTTGGTAATGTCATTTCGATTGACTAATGTGCGTGCAACGTTTATGAGTTTGATGAATAGGGTGCTTAAGCCATTCTTAGATTTCTTTATAATTGTTTTTAAAGACAATATTTTGATTTAATCCAATGGGGAGGGTAGTATGCAAACAATCTTTGTATTGTTCTGTGTATCTTGGAGAAACAAGAATTGTATGCTAAATTTTATATGTGTGAATTCTGGCTACCTTTGGTTGCTTTTCTTGGGCATGCAGTTTCGAAAGAAAGGATGATGGTAGATCCCAAAAATATTCATACATTTAAGAATTGGATTCGGCTTAGCTCTGTGACAAAGGTGAGACGTTTTGTGGGGCTCATTGGCTATTATAGCAGGTTTGTAAAGAACTTTGCTTCTATTGCTAAACACAACCATGTTGAATCAAAAGGATGTACCTTTTGAGTGGTCAGATAAATGTGAAGAAAGCGTTCAAAAGCTCAAGCATCTTTTGACTACAACGCCAATCTTGACCTTGCCAGTGGAAGATTATGATTTCATTGTTTATTGTGATGCTTCACATTTGGGTATGGGTGTTGTGTTGATACAAGAAAAGAATATAATAGATTGTGATTCCAAAAAAGTTGAAGGTTCATGAGAGGAATTACCCCATCCATGACTTGGAGTTGATGGTAGTGGTGTTTGCTCTCAAGAACTAGAGGCATTATCTATATGGCATTAGTGTGAGGTATTCATTGAGTATCGCAGTCTCCAACATGTGTTCACTAAGAAGGGTCTAAACTAGACACATAGGAGATGGATTGAGTTGCTCAAGGATTATGGTGTGACCATTCAGTAGCACTCAGTTAAGGCTAATATGGTGGAAGACACATTGAGCCGGAAGACAGTTAGCATGGACAATTTGGCTTGCTTTGGAATATCAAAGTGTCCTTTTGCTAGAGAGATTCAGACTTTGGGGTCTAAGTTTATGCGGTTGGGAATCTCTGAGAAAGGTGGGGTGATAGCCAATATTGAGGTCACACCCACCACTTGCGATATGAAGAGGAACTTATTGTGATTCTTGGTCAGAATGTTCGGAAGTCAAGGACAAAGGAGATCAAATCAAAGGTTTACTGGAAACATCATTCAATTGAAAAAGCTACGTGGGAGAAAAAAAGGGACATGTGATACAAGTATCCTCACTTGTTTGACATTTCACGTACTAGCCCCTTTTCTACTTTAGCTTAGTTTTTCTTATTTGGTTACTCGTGGATGAGTGATGGGTACATTGGTTTCTATTGTAACTACCTGATACGGTCATTTTGAATAGGTCAATAGGGAAAGAAATTGGGTCAGTAAACTTTTTGGGTAGTGACTTACATTTTTTTGGCTAGGCTAGGCTCTGAAGGAATCTGGGCTAGCTGAATTCTAGGGGAATAGATGTTCAGTCATTATATTCTTCTAGACAATACATTTAGGAGTCCATAAGGCCTTTCAAAATTGACTTTGGGTATGCAAAACTCCCTAAATTGAACTTGTCGTGAAAGGGACATCAACGGAAGAGTTTGTGTTGTAAAAATAACATTTTTCCAGAGCTTAATTTTCTAAACTTTTGTTGAAATTGCTATAGAGGGAGGCATCTCTCTACAATGAAGTGTGCAAAATGCTATAGAAAGGCTAGTTGACGTTATTGCGGCGCCGCTATAACGAGATGAATCGAGATTTTATGCAGAAAACATTCCAAAACCCCTATTTTTTGTATTTTGAGTTCTTGAACTTAGGAGAGGCGATTTTGTGAAATTTTCATCAGTTTCCCATGGAATTCATTGTTAAAGATAATAATTCGACTCCCCAACATTATAAATTGATTTTGAAGCCATATAATCTAGGTTATTGCTATTGGGGGAAGGTTTTGACATGATTTCATCGTGAACAAGAGCCTAAGTTGGGGAAGATGATCATATTTTGGCCAGGGTTAGGATTCATTAATAATCCAGGTAAACTAATAGGCTATTAGTGATTTATTGTTTTTTATATTGTTTGTTTTATACCAAGAACAAGCCAATGAATTTCACAGGGGGAAAGGTTGGGTTATTTAGAGTTTTAAAGAGGCTTGATTTGAGGTAGGTGATGGTTGTATGTTTTCAGTTAAATATGAATGCATGTATACTACTTTTTAATGTCATTTGTGCAATGCATGATAGGGAGAAATATGAAATGATATCATGTAGGTAATCTCATACATTGAACTTGTGATTGTGACTTGTGCTTTTCAAATGGTCTTGTTCATTGTACTATGTGATTGTGCATGATTGTTTGTGATTATTGGTTGACTTAACCACACCGGTACACTAATTATAGATGGCTAGGGTACGACGTCGGTACACTAACAACTTGGGTTTGGGTTTTGTGAGGGGACCTGGTATTCACATTCTGATCATGTGAGACATGTACTTATGCATTGTTTGACCGAAGTGTTGCATTTCTTCCGATGTCAGAGAGTCTATGTTGTTGATGATTGTTGAAATCTTATGCATTGTTATATGTGTTGTTGTATTGTGGTGGTTGTTTGTATCCATATCTTGGATTGCCTGCGTGATCCTACCAATACATTGTGGTTTGTGTACTGATACCACACCTATTATTTTCCTTGATGAGTATAGGGAATCTTCCAATAGCTGATTTGAGACCTCAGTTAAAAGACTCCTAATTTTGAGTCCAAGGGTGAGCTTCGTCTTGTATACTACCATGGATTCTTATTCATATTCTTGTCTATTTATTCGGACACACACTTATAGGTTTTAGTTTATGTTGTGTTTCATGGTTGCATCCCCAGGTTAATAGTTTAGAGTGTTGGTATTATGATGTCACAACCCAAAATTAGGCCATGATGACGCTTACTATAACCCCTCGAGTAGGAAAGCCTGAACCCAAAATACAAGATGTGGAAGATAATAGTTTACATAGAAATAATAACAATATGCGGATGATAATGCTCAAACCATCCTAAAAACATTAAGATAATAAGCGGCCGTTGTCAATAAAAATACCCAAATAAGAGTCAGGGTCGAATCCCGAAGAGAGTAATATAGTGCAAGGAATTCTATGAAGAAATTTAGAGTGTAAATCAATTCATTTGCAACAAGTAAGAACAATAGATGGATGATTCCACCAAATTTACAAAAAGTTTTTTTATATCAAGAGTCACAGTCAAACTAGAAATTTAGAAATTAAAATAATTAAGAAACAATCTAGGCGTGCGGGAAATGTTATGTCACAAAGGGGTAATTGTGTTGCTTAAAATGCTAGACAAACATGGATAGGTTGGGTCATCTTCAATTATACTAATCTTCTGTGAATCTCATAATAGAAATTCATAGAATCTCCTTTCGGTCTCATCTATGTGATTAACAAATCAACCCACAACCTTACAGAATCTCTCTTTCGAGTAGATTTGGTCAAATAGATCCGACCCATAATTTCTCTTTCAAGAAAATTATAGAAATCAAACCTAAATTTCAAGCATTAGACTAAGTACCCATATTAATCAATATCTTTCAAGCATCAACCAAAGATCTAAACTAGGATGAAGTTTACAACCTTAACCCATAAGTTAACCCCTGCTGATTAGTCTAAATCCATGAAGGAACAACAATAAAATAGAGCAAAACACAATACCCACTATATTAAATCAACAGTCAACCCCATAATTGCACCCCAAAAATTGGGGCTTTAGCCGCCCCTCACAAAAAGTAAATAAATTATACCTATCATAAAGACAACCATAGATGTGATGAAATTAAGCAATTATATTCAACGCCCACTTTGATTTCAATATCAATTTGTCAAATTCTAGAGTAAAAGTTAAAACCCCAAAACTAAGAATGTTTATCTAAAAAGCATAAAAGTTGAGAACTCTAAAACTCTATTCTAAAAGTTTCAAAAGTTTTCTTATGCAAAAGTCTTCTACTTTCTCTCTCCTTTGAGATAGTTTTAGATTCCCAAAATTCACCGCGTGACCACTTCGGCGACGTTAGTTGGGCTCTCCAAGCAGATTCTGCGGATCGTTGTCAGCTCCTTACCTAGCCCTACTCTTACTTTAGGCTTCAGTTGTTTGAACCTAAGTCAGCGAGCTCGTTTAAGTCTGATTTTCACATTCGGCAAATCATTGAGTACCACCTTTGTTCATCTTTTTAGCCTTCACTTTTATGCCAAGTCCTATCACCTTCGTTGATGATAAGCATGTTCGCATTTTGCATTTGGTGAGTCACCGTCCCTCTTTAAGTACACCGACCTGCTCCAATTAATTCCAATATTGAGCACTGTAACTTTGGGTGAGGTCGTGCCAGTTTGGTGATCCGCCCTTTGGGTTAGGCGATCAACAATGTAAAGTTTACACCATTTTCTAGGTTTTTGGCCTTTCTTTCAAGTATTCATCCTTGCCTTGTCCCTTAGCCTTTATAGCTGCAAATCATCAAAATATCATCAGAATAAGACATAATTAGGCATTGAGGACACTAATTGTTAAACTAAATAGGCCTCAAATGAGTGTGAATCTACCACTTATCAACACCCCCAACTCAATTTTTTTCTTGTCCTCATGTAAATCAAGAATACACTTAGTTCAACAAGGATCAGTACAACAGTTCTCAATGAGAGATGATATGCAAGCGCCATTACAGGACTACTCTCAAGCACATGTACACTCAATCATAATCAAAGGGCTTAAAATGGTGACTAGTCGGTATCAAGATAAGCTTAAGCTCACTGTTGCTTCTTCACTTATGCAAAATCATGTTTCAACAAATGCATTAAGGCGCCATCACATCAAGAACGATTCCATGCTCTCAGAAAGTAAGTAAATAAAGAAGTTAGGAATTAATACAATACAACTCTCACTCTCTGAAAAACAAATACATACAAGTTTCATCCCATATGTTTGACCATATTTTCCAATCATCACACAATCTAGTTCATGCAAGATCTCAAGGGTCTTTTCATCTTGTAATGGGGCTAAGGGTTAAAGTATGGTCAATTTGGCTCCATGACTTCACCTTTTCGAAGCATTTTTGTAATCATCTTCACGTCTTCTCAAGTTCTTTCTATTCCATTTACTTGGGAACTCAAACTTTGACTTTTCAATCATTTTATTTGATACCCATTTTATTTCCTTAAATCTTCTTTTCAATTCAATTTTGCATATTTTGTTCATCACCATTCTCTTTTTTTTTAATAAGGAGGGCCCCTTCTTTTTGTAGCATGCTTCAAAGTCGAGTCTCCATGTTTCTTTTTTTTTCTTCCACTTGGCTTTCTTTCCTCCTTCCGTTCCACACCCCAACTTAGGATTTTGGCCTAATTTGGCTATTCAAATAAAATCAATGCTTCGAAAAAGGATTTATTTGTGAGAAGTTAAGGGCAATTTAGCTCAAGAGGTTTCAACATGATTTCCAACAAATGATTTCAGCTCAAAATATTGCCAAAGTGGTTCCACACCCTCACAAGGTAGTCACAAAAGGTATGTGCATTTAGGGTTTCTCTCAAAGTATGTGCCCAAGATCATTTCTTGCATTCACCAAAGCTAGAAAATTGGACTAACAAGGCAAATTTTAGGATTCAACAAGCATGATTTCTAGTAAAACCTTACCACACAAGGCACTTCAATCACAATCATTTAGCATAGCCTGACAACATAAAAAGATTAAGTGCAATGTTCATTGCAAGACTCGCATCAAAACGCAGCTAATCAACACAAGTTTCTACTAGATCATTCAAAAATGCAACCACACTGATTTATTCTTGCAATACAAACACTAAATACAATGCTCATCATGAGTACTATTCAAGACATCGATATTGACCCAATCAATCCTTGAATTATTATCAATGAAAACACAAGCATTTCAAAGACTTCCAAAATCACGAGGAAATTGAATATGGAGAGAAAATTTGAGATGAACCATCAATTTACTAAAAAAAAAACAAAATACTATAATTATCCAAAAGTAAATCTAAAAGTAACAAAATACAATCAAAAGGGAAATATTGGCAAAATTCCCTCACCCCACCAAAATAAAAACAGTAGTGCCCTCAATACAAAATAAAGTAATAAGAGTACAGAAGGAGAGATAAAAGTCCCCCTAATAGTCTAGCCTATGGAGTGCTCAGATCTGGAGTCTCAAGAGGGGTGGCATTATCTTGGGCATCAGTGCCTGACAAAATGATCACAAGAGGTAGTAGTAGGCTCAATCAAGGCATTAGTGCCCGACACATCAATAAGAGGAATGGTGGATTCTGAAGAGACCCCACTAGTGCTAACTGTGGAGGACCATAGACTCCTCAATATCCTACAACTCCATCAAGGTCATAACAATCTGCTTCTCATCCTCATCTCTCTGTATCTCCTCCGCATTTGTCTCCTTGATCAAATCATCATCGGACCCATCCTCATCTCTTTCATCTTCATCAACATCATCAATATTAGCACTAAAAGTAGTACCATCCACACTTGGCTACTCAGCCACACCAATATAAAGCTCAACACTAGGCATAAAAGTAGGCACATACTAGGGCGCATCGGGCAAGAGAACCACATCCCAACCCTTAGATTTTCTATCCCAACCCTCATTGTTATCATACCATCTGAGCTACCCTCTATCTTTTCTCGGGACTCCATCCTAGTTGTGAGATTATCAAACTTGTCACCATGCGAAACTAGAGTGGCCTCACACTGAGTCAACCTAACCCTCAAGGAAGCTAATGCAACCTCAATCGCTCGATCCATCAACTTGGTCATATAACTCTCAACCTTAGTAGACCTCACATCCGTAGACCGTGTAAAATTACCCATTTGGTATATCATCGCCTGGGTCAAGGGGGGTTTGGGAGATAGGAGTAGGGGCAGGTGCAGTAGTAAAAGTTGAAGTACAGGGAACTGAAGAAGGTTGTGGTATCTTTAGAAAAAGAGCAGATGGAGTAGCCTTAACCTCAAGAGCGACATGATCAACCGCAAGCGTAGTATCTGGTGGTGGAGGATTCCTCCTAGCTATATTATCATGTAAGGAGCCAGCCTCAATCCTCCAAACGTCATTAGAGGAGGCAAGGGTGATCCTCACATCATTCCTCTCCCGGAATGGAACTCCCGTAGTCTCACACAACTGTGTGATCAAGACCGAGAAGGGGAGAGAGGCATGTTCTTCTCTAGCCGTCATCAAGATTTTATATATAATAATCGACCCCACATTTATCTTCTCCCTATTAATTATCGTACGAACCAAACAACTTTTGCATGCCAGAGGATTGATTTATTTGTGATGACATGATATTTCTACCCATGAATCCAAACCAATATCGGGCCCTAACTTTCATATCTTTCTTCTCGATATTCACCCTGTCATCCATCCACGGAGGAGAGGCATAAAAAATAAGAGCTGCTAGCCAACCTTTTAATGAGTCAAGGTTATGCCACATCTTAAATGTAAACATCTGAGCCCAATTTTTTAGAGTGCATAGGGCAGTGTTGATTGCACCCGCATGGCATTGTAGCATCTTGCCCCACACTTTCACTTCTTCCAAGGGCTTCAAAATTGTACCCTTCCTGATCTTTGGCAAAGCCCTATGTATACATAGGTTATATAGAACTATCAGACCCATGATGGAACATAAGGAAATCGAGGCTTTGTAAACCCCCCAAACCAATGAAATTAAATAGTATCCGAGATGACCGGGTAGTCTCTCATGAATCCATCCATGGAGAGTCGTCTCTCCTCAAGGATTATACATTCTCCAGCTGCCTTGAGCCTTTTTACGGCCCTTGGAACGATGATCGAGAGAACACGAGAGGTAGGTGCCGGAGCCTGGGTAAGCTTGACTAATTTGGACCTAATGTGCATTCTTTTTCCGACAACTATCTTCTTTAGCTACTCACTCACACGTGTTGAAGAGCACAAAGTGGTTTATTGTTAGAGATGAGCCTTAGATGGCTCGTTGATGGAAATTTTTTCCTTATTTCTCGTAAGAGGAGGAGGATGAGACTCATTCTCAGGCTATATGTTAGATGGTACTACTCTTTTTCCTTTGAGTCTGGCCATTTCCTGCAAGGCATAATCATTCAGACATAGATTTGGTGAAGGTTTGTTGAAATCAAACTCAAAGGAAGCATAGTTCAAAAGTAAGTTTTGAGGCTTACCTACTAGGAGGGCGATTCGTCTAACAGGTTAGGCAAACTCAGACGAGCTCGCTGAAGTTGATAGTGCACAATTATAGTGAACCTAGGGCATGAAGAGCAGAGTCATCTCCAACTCGATGACGCACCAAATTTGTTTCAGTGGACTAAGACAAGTCCATAGAAAGTGGCAGTGCAAAATTAAAAAAAACAGGCATAAAGGGCGATGTCGACTCCCACATGGTGATAAGCCGAGTGGGTTTTGGTGAACTAAGACAAGCTCACCAACTGGAATAATACCCAGGTCACACATAAACATATAGAAGACGACCTTGGGCTTACTCAGTGATTCGTCAAGTTACCTTGGAGAGCTAAGATAATCCCACCGAACATGTATTTTTTTAGCCTAGTGCTTATTTTCACAATGTCAACCATAATATGCAATAATACCCAATTCGTAATGAGTTTTAGATTCTACCCATATACGTTTCTACCCATGGGTACTCAGACTTCTCTCAAATCATAAACTACTACCTAAAATGATGATTTTCCCTTAAGAAAATTGTTACTCTATCTATCATTACGAAAGTTTAGGTAATTGGAGGAAACACTGGGCTAATCGGACCTCACTTGTGCTCAATTCAACCAAAACCCAATACATCCAAGGTTCAATTTCAAGTTTTAACTAGGGGTGTCAAAAATGAACCCAAACATAGGTAACCCGCGCAACCTGCCCAAAATTTTAAGGGTTGGGCACAAGATAATTTGAATTGGACTCAATCTCAACCCATTCAAGCCTAACCCATTTTAAGATAATCCTCAATTGAGCCCAATTCAATCTCCAATTTCAACCCGTTTTAAAACTCTTTTCTAAGATATGTTCCTATATTAAAGGTATGAATTATTATCTATTAACATCTTTTAGATTTATCTATCCATTTGTTACTTTTTTTAAAAAAAATCTTGAGCTGAAATTCGAATTGTGATTATAAATGTTAAATATCACTATGTTAAAATTATTGATATTAATCGGGTCAAATTGGGTGGGTCAAGACCCAACCCATTTTTTAGTCCATTTTAACCCAACCCATTTGAGCCCAAAGAACACTTGGGCGGGTCAAGACCCAACCCGATTTCTATTCCAACCCATTTTAATATCTCCAATTTTAACCTAACCCGCCCATTTGACACCCCTAGTTTTAACCAGCACAATCAAATTTAGTAATTTCAATAACAAAATCAACTATCTAACTCATGGGTATAGTTCAATACGATCTATCTAGCATCACCCATACAAATTAAACAACAATATAACAATATTAAATCAAGGGAACTATGGTTGGGATCAAGATGCAAGTAATCCAAAGCACTCCGAGTAAGTGATATCATGCAATGGAGGTACACAAACACCAAAACAAGGGTATTGTGAGTTTAAGAGGGAAATAAACACAAAGAAATGAAAGGGTTTCTTTTTTAACTTAAAAAGACTCGTGGCCTATTTAACTCATACCCACTCGACGGACTACAACAAACGTCGTCGAACACATTCAGCGAATCGCCGTAAGAGCTAAAGTTCACTGATAAGGCCTGAATGAATACCAAACCTAAAGGTTGATTCAATGAACCTGATGAAGTCTGCTTATCGCACTTCGGTGGATCGCCAATTAGAGCTCAGATAACCTAAGTTGACAATGCACTTTTTCTCAATTTTTCAGCCCTGAAGGAGGACATGAAGATGTCCGGACAACACTTTTGGTGGATTGCCAACTTGATCTTGGCGTAGCCTAATTACCTTTCTTAACACTTTGACTTCATTTAAACTTGCACTCATAACACACATAATTGAAGGCAATAAAGTAACGTAAAACTTGGTTTTACTCCCAAGAAGCTCCATATTTAACAACGTGGCACATCATAGTTCTTACTCAGTAACCATCATTCTTGGGATTAAATAGTGTCACTAGGCAAAGTTCCTTTTTGCCTTAGATTGAGATGAGTGGAGAGTTGGCACATCTAGGTTTCAAGCTGTTTGATTGACAATGAATGAGAGGTCATTATTTGAGTTAAGGTGGAGAAGTCATTTTTCAAATACTTAAACACCTTGTTGGACCCTTCAACCTTATTGAAGATCCTTGTGAGCATTTCATCCGTGTATGTTTCCTCCGGTCTAGATGGTTCTTTTGGTTTAAGACAATCATTAGGGGGAATATATTTGTCTTTTTCAACTTCCTTATCTCTCCAATTTTGCACCTCAATCTCTCCAACCATTATTGTGATCTTTGTTCCAACCTTGATTCCCATCTTGCCTTTGGTAATATGGGTGAGAACCCCCTATTTGATTTCCTAAGTATTGTACTTCCTTATTATATAATTCCTCAAATTTGGCATAATATGGGCATTGTCCAACGTATTTACCAACCACATTCACATCTTTAAGTCCACATCCCATGACCTGTTTAGACAACAAATCAAGTTGGGTCACTATTTTAGCCATGTTTGCATTACGATCATGATCCTTTTCTAGGTGTTCCTTGCTCATGCCCTATTGTTGAAAAGATACTTGATCCTCTCTAGTATGCCATGTTTGGTTCACTTTTCTCATATTATCTAGCAACATCATTGCTATATCGAATGATTGCCGCATCATCCCACCTTGAATAAGTTGATCAGTGTAATACCTCAGAAGTTAGAAAAGTCAATAAGGAAAGAAAATACAGAAAAATGAATTGAAGAAAGTTTCTATGAATCCAACCTATGTACTGTATGAGCTCGTACGGGCCAAAGGAAGGAAGTCATAAACCTAGAGTTAAGTTATGGAAAATTAATTTTTTGAAGATTGGACCTATGAATTGACATAATGAACCATAGAAAGTTTGATGGGTCTTAGGACTAACTCATGGGATTGATTTAGAGATTTTATTTAGAACCTCAATTCCATAAAAGGTTTTTATGGGTCGTCATTTATTTTATGGACTGTAGAAAGGTTCCGTAGAAAGATTCCGTAGAAAGGTTTCAAACTTAGTGAAATTTTAGAGTGAAACTTGGGTTCTACTGCTGGGGTCTACAGACTATAGAAAGTTCTACGGAAAGAATTGAGCATTTGGCTTTTGAAGTTGGTTCTACGGTTGACCAGGACGGACCATAGAAATTCCTATGGACCATAGGTCACAATCGTAGGACTGTCCGGTAGTTATTTTAAAGGGTATTTGGGTCTTTTCCTATGCCTTTAATACCTATACTACGTTGTTTTGACCCAAATTCTAAGTCCTATAACTACCTTACACCCTTAGAAAATTCTCTCTCTAGATCAAGGAATATGAAGCTAAGGTTTTTCAATTTCAAGTCTTCTTTCTTCATCATTGCTTAGGGATTCAATCAAGGCATGTAGGGCTTCATCAATGGGTTCCATTAACCCATTAAGCCCCAAGCTTTTCTCCAATTCTATAGTTCAATTCAAATCAAACTAATTAGATTTTCATTCAATTCTTCAAGGGTTCTATATATGCTGATTCAATAGCTTGAATATGATCTTATTATGATTGTTTTGACTGAATTAAATGCTTTTCAATTTAAGCCACATGAATCCATGCATTAATCATGATTTTTATTATGAACCTTAATATACATGAATTTATGAAGAAACTTGAATTTATGAATGATGTTATTATGAAGTTATGCATGATTTATGAAATGAAAGGTTTTATGAACTAGGTTGCTTTAAGATGAGCATCAGTGAATTGTGAAAGGATTTCCTCATATACTTAACGGATCATGGCTTGGTAAAAGGTTTTGTCACTTAGAGTTGATTCAAGATTTAATGAGCTACTTTATGCTCTGTTTTAGCTTGGATTGGGAATTGAATAGTACTTTTCCATGTATGATGATGACTTTATGAAAAGGACTATTTCATTAGGATTTAACTTAGCACTGAGAGAGCTTTGAGGTGGAGGCTCAAATAGGGAAATGTTTAGTAGCAACCTCTAGTTCCTAACAACGTGCCCCCGTAGGTTTACCTTAAATGGCCTAGCTAGTAGATCCACATATAACATATGATATGATATGGAGTTTTACCTTGACAAGTAGACTCTCCCTTCTCTATGTGGGAGTTACATCGGATTCCATATTATAACTTGCATGGTCTATTTTCCGTTAAAGTTGATATCCCATAAATGAACAAATTTACTTCAAAAAGGTTTATGAAGATTTTATTCATGTTTTAAGATGCATGGACCATGTTCATGATTTACGTTTCTTCTTAAATGATTTTACTATGTTAGCTTGGTCATGCATAGCATATTTTTGATAATGTCCTTTTATGATCATGTCTCATATTTTATTGCATTCTCCTCATACATAGTACATTCCATGTACTATACGTACTTGTGCCAAGAGGCGAATCCAGGATTTCAAGAAAATGGGTGCACCATTGCTTTATAAATAAGATCAAAAAATTTATAATAACTAAGCAAGCAAAACATAAAAAATTACATTACCAAAAAAAATATCATCAGTTTACAATTGTACTCAACGAGACTTAATATTTTGAAAACAATCTATAATAGCATTTGAAGTCTTTTCACTTTAGAACATTAGAATTTATTTATTTTTGAAAAACGTACGTGAAGTTTTTAGCTAACAAAAATATTGAAGCGAATTGTGTTCGGTTGGGATCGAACTCAGGACCTTGGTGTTAAAATCTGATTGTCAAACCAGCGAACCATCTAGCGACTTTGAAAATGGGTTCCACAAGTTTGTATTTAATATATTCTTTGATAATTATACAAGTAATATATCAAGTTTAGTCGGATGACCACAGGTTCTGGTGACGCAATTTTAAAACATAGATTCACCCCTGCTTGTGGATACATTGTTTCACTAATGTAGGCCTTGATGATTTTTCCCCTTCTGTTCGTGGTTAGTGAGCACTTAGTGGTTTTGAAGACTTGGTGAGTCCTCATACTTTGAGGACAATGTCACATTTGTTTCTTTCATTATATTTTAGTTTTCAAACATTGTATTGTGGTGTACGGGTTATGTCCCGACCATTCTTTGATGCAATACATTAGACTTTGATGTTCTTATGGTTATATGTCAAACTCTTTACTTCTTATTAGATTTCTTGCTTTTCTCTAGTATGTTCTGTATATGTTTGTCAAGTGGCTTGTGTAGGTCCTCTCAGTCTTATATGCCATGGCATGTCTAGGGTGTACTTAAAGTCGTGGCAATCAGCCAAACACTTGTTGACCAAATTAAGGCTGCAATAATAGTACTGCAATAGCAAATTTTTCGAAAAACCACGTGTTGGACATTGTAGAAGCAATTTCCAAAACAACAACCAATTCTCATTTAGAGGTTCACCCACTATTCTCTTAAACTTTTGGATGTTGTTCCTAAGCTTCACCATTTTTGAAGGAGGAAAGAATATCTCTAGGAAAGTTTCAGTCAACTCCTCTCAAGAAGTGATAGAATCATTTGGCTATTCCACCAACCATCTTATAGCTTCACCTGTAAAAAAGAATAGGAATAATCGCAACCTTAAGGACTTTTGTGAGATGTTCTTGAACACAAATGGTCCACATATATCCACAAAAATTTGTAGGTGTTCATGAGGTTCCTCATGAGCTATACACTGAACATTCCTCTCATTTGGAGTAGCTATATCATTGTTTTGGTTACATGAAAAACTGCCCTCCCTGTTGTAGGAGGAAACCAGTTGGCTCCAGTTACTAATGATGTTCATTTGCATGTCATATAAATCACCCATATTATTATTTTCCCCGTAGTGACTATTATTATCTTACCGTGGTCATTCATGTTTTATACGTGCAAATCAACAAATGTACAAACACCAACCAACAATCTACTACAACTAAACAATTTACAAACTAATTTCTCAAATGAAATTGTTTGTCATCACTCCCCGACAACGACACCATTTTTGATAACGCTCAAACTATCTTTATAAACATTAAGAGAATAAGCGATTGTTGTCAATAAAAATACCCAACTAAGAGTCAGGGTTGAATCCCTAACAGAGTGATATAGTGCAAGGAATTCTATCAAGAAATTTAGAGTGTAAATCTAGTCATTTGTAGCAAGTAAGAACAATCAGTGGATGATTCCACCAAATTTATAAAAAGAGTTTTGCTATCAAGAGTCACAATTAAACTAGAAATTCAGAAATTCAAACAATTAAGAAATGATCTAGGGGTGCGGGGATTGGAGTTTATTTCACAGATGGGTTATTTTGTTACTCAATAATGCTAGACAATCATGGATAGGTTGAGTCTTCTTCAGTAACACTAATCGTTTTTCAATCTCATAGTATCAATTCATATAATCTCCTTCAGACTTATCTATGTGATGCACAAATCAACCTACTATCTTACGAAATATCTCTTTAGAGCAGATTTGTGCAAATAGATCTGACCCATAATTTTTCTTTCAAGCAAATCATAGACATCAAACCTAAATTGCAAGAATTAGATTGATTACCCACTTCAATCAATCTCTTTCAAGCTTCAACCAAAGATCGAAACAAGGATTAAGTTTGCAACCTTAACCCATAACTCAACCCATGCTAATTAGTAGAAATTCATGAATGAACAATAATAAAATATAGCAAAACACAATACACACTACATTAAATCAACACTCAACCCCATAATTGCACCCCTAGAATTGAGTTTTAGCCACCATCACAAAAAAGTAAATAAATTATATCTATCCTGAAGGAAGCCATGGATATGATGAAATTAATAATTAAATTCAACACCCACATTGATTTCTACTTCAATTTGTCAAATTCAAGAGCAAAAATTAAAATCCCAAAACTAAGAGTTTTTCTCTCAAAAGCATAAAAAGTTGGGAACTCCTAAACTCTATTTTAAAAGCCTCAAAACTTTTCTTCTGCAAAAGTCTTCTATTTTCTCTCTCCTTTGGGATATTTGTATATTTAAATAATTTGGCCCTAAATTTACTGTGTAACCACTTCAACGAAGTTAGTCGGGCCAGCTACACATATTCGTTGGATAGTCCTCTGCTCCTTAGCTTACCCTTCTCTTGCTTCAGGCTTCATATGTTTGAACATTAGTCGGTGAGCTTGTTTGAGTCTATCTTTCACATTCGACGAATTGCTGAGTACCATCTTTTTTCGCCTGTCAAGCCTTCACTTTTCTTCCAAGTCCTGTCAACTTCGGTGATGGTCAACATGTTCGCTCTTTTCATTCGGCAAGTCACCCTTCCTCTTTAAGTACGCCGACCTGCCTCTATTAACTCTAATATTGAGCACCATAACTTTGGGTGAGTCATGCGTGTTAGCTGATCCACCCTTTTGGTTAGGCGATCAACAATGTGGAGTTTGCACTTATTTCTATGTTTTTTATCTTTCTTTCAAGTATCCATACCGCAGAGAATAAGTCATATCATAAATCAACAGTATAATTCCAAATATACAAAAGTGGTTTGAAAGTCATCGATGATGAGTGATAGATTTACACTCATTTGAGGCCTATTTAGTTTAATAATTAGTATTCTGAATGCCTAATAATGTCGTTTTCTAGTGATATTTTTATAAATTTTTAATTAAGAAGGCTAAGAGACAAGGTAAGGATAAATACTTGAAAGAAAGGCCAAAAATAGGGAAAGAAGTGTAAACTCCACATTGTTGATCGCCTAACCAGAAGGGCGATCTCCCAATTAGCATGACCTCGCTCAAAGTGACACTAGTTAGAGTTGAAAATATAAAGTAGGGCTGGCGAACTGAATCATTAATCAGTGAACTTTCAAAATGTGATAAGTGAACTGAATGACCTTCGCCGAACCTGATAGGCTTAGAGGAAAATTGAAAGTTTAAAAGGCAAATAAAGGTGGTACTGTCGATTTGTCAAATATGCAAGGCATAATCAACTAATCTCACCAAATGAGGGTCAAACACCTGAATCCTAAAGTAAGAGAAAAGCAAGATAAGGATCAAACAGTGATCTGCCAAACTAGCTTGGCAAGCCGGACTAATGTCGCCGAACCGGTCACTTGTGAATTATGGGCCCAATTTTGGGGAACTATAAATTGCCCAAAGAAGAGAAAAAATAGAGAGCTTTTAGAGAGGGAATTTTTAGTTAGTCTTCAACTGAGAATTTTCCTTTATAGAGTAAGAAATATTTTTGCCTTGTGAAGAACACTTTAGTTTTGAGGTTTTTAACATTAATCTGGAAATTGACAATTTGATGTTGGAATCAAAGTGGGTGTTGCTTATAATTTCTTAATTTCATATCACCCATGGTTTCTATCATGAAAGGTTTAATTTCTTTACATTTTTTGATTGGTTGATAAAACCCCAATGCCTATGGGTGCAATTATGGGGTTGGGTGTTGATTTAATGTAGTGTGTATTGTGTTTTGTTTCAGTTCATCCGTGTATTTAGGATAATTAACATGGGATTAACTTATGAGTTAAGGTTGAAAATTTAATCCTACTTTTAATCTTCGATTGATGCTCGAAAATGATTTATTGGCGTGGAAAATTAGTTTGATACATGTAATTCAAGTTTGATGCAGGTAATTTGCTTGTAAAAGAGATTATGAGTCATATCTATTTTTCGTATTTCTGCATCTTAAGAGAGAATAATTTAAGTTAATGAGTTATTTAGTTATGCACATAGGTGAGTTCGAAAGGAGATTCTATGAGCTGATTCTATGAGATCGAAAGAAGATTAGTGTCATTAAAGATGACCCAACCTATCCATGAATGTTTATCACTCTATAACATACAATTACCCCTATGCGGCATCGATTACCAATCTACACACCCCTAGATTGCTCGTTAATTACTTGAATTTCTTAAGTTATAGTTCAATTGTGAACCTTGATATCAAAACCCTTTTCATAAAATTTGGTGGAATCATCCACCCATTGTTCGTAATTGCTGCAAATGAATTGATTTACACTCTTAATTTCTTAATAGAATTCCTTGCATGATATCACTTTCTATGGAATTTGACCTTGACTCTTAGTTGGGTAATTTTATTAACGACGACCGCTTACTATTTGGATTTATTTTAGAGAGTAGTTTGAGAGTTATCAAAAATGGTGCCATTGATAGGGAGTGATGGCTAAGAATTCAATTTGAAAAATGAGTTTGTAAATTTATTTAGTTCTAGTAAATTGTTGCTTGATGCGGTGTGCTGATTTGCAGGTATATAACATGAGTAACTATGGTAGTGAAAATGATTGTCACTACGGGAAAAATGACAATATAGGTGATTTGAATGACTTGCATGCTAACATCATCTGAACCATGGGAGCTATCCGGTTACCTCCAACAGTTGGGAGGGAATTTTTTCATGTAACCCGAACAATGCTACAACTACTCTAATTGAGAGGAATGTTTTTGGGGGGTTTAGCTCATGAAACCCCCCCTGAACACCTCAGAATTTTGTGGATGTATATGGGTCATTTGTTTTAAACAACATCTCACAGAAGTCCATAAGGTTGAGGTTATTCCCGTTCTCTTTTACTGGTGAAGCTACAAGATGGTTGGTGTAATTGCTAAATGACTCTATCAATTCTTGGGAGGATTTGACTGAAGATTTCTTAGAGAGTTTCTTTCCTCCCCTGAATATGGTAAAGCTTAGGAACCAAATCCAAAATTATAAAAGAATTGTAGGTGAGCCTCTATATGAGACATGGTTGCGGTTCTAGAGATTACTCTTACAATGTCCAACACATGGTTTTCCAAACCATTTGCTGCTGCAATACTTTTATTGTAGCCTTGATTCAATCGATAAAGGTGTGGTTGATCAACTTGCTCAAGGTGGACTGGTGCGACAACCATATGAGGTAGTAACATTGTTGCTACATTACATGACCAAGTTCAAGCTAGCATGGAATACTAGAGAGGACCAAGTGTTTTCATTGAAACTGAGCATGAGCAAAGAACATATTGAGAAGGGTAATAAGAGAGATGAAAACATGGCCGAATTGATGATCCAACTAGTTTTGTTGTCCAAACATGTCAAAGGGGTGGATTAAAATTGGTAAATGTTGTTGGAACAAGCAATGGGTAGTGCTCGAAAGATGCCAAGTTTGAGGCATTGTATAATGAGGAAGTACAATACTTGGGAAATCAAATGAGGGGTTCTCACTTAAACTACCGACGACAAGATGGAAACCAAGCTTGGAACCAAGAGAGAGATAGTGGTTGGAAAGATTAGAGAGACCACGAGGTTGAAAATAATAGGTATATTCCTCTCCATGATCTTCAAAGACCAAAGGAACCAACTGGACCTGAAGGAAATAGAACCGAAGAAATGCTCACAGAGATCTTCAACAAGGTTGAAGGGTCCAACAAGGTGTTGAAGGAACTAAAAAATAACTTCTCCACCTTAGCTAAAATGGTGACCTCCCATTCGATGTCTATCACACAACACTACAAGAAAAAGGCTTAATAAAGACCACCATTTAGCGATGGGTTAGAAATCTTGTCCCTAAAAGTATGCTTATAGGGACGAGATATTTTTCTCGTCTATAGTTCTCGATTTTTTTTGTTGAGTTAACGAAGAAACAAAATCTAGTCCCTAAAATAATACAAATCTGGTCTCTATTCCAATATAAAAGGGGGAAATAGCCACCAATTTATTTTCTTCTTCAAAATTAAAGTTAAAAACACCTAAAATTAAATTAAAATAAAAATAAAAATAAAAAACAATATATATATATATTTAGCCTTGTACGGTTTTCTATTTTGCCACTATCTCTCAAAAGAACTAAACCTTCATCAAATCTCTATAGTGAGTCCATCTTCTTACTTTTCTCTAGGTTACCCAGCAAATTAAGACCACCAAAATAGGGATAAATTTGTACATATTTGTAAAGAATTAATCGTCCAAGAAGCCCTAATCCCATAACTTATACATCAGAGTTAACCCTAAAATCAGTTTGCGATTCCAGGAAGATTTTGGTCTGTATATTACTTCAGCTACTAAAATTCTTTGTCAAGGTGGTCGGTGGTCGATGTATTACTTCTTCCTCTGATGCTATCGGAGTTCTTAGGTAACTTCTCTTTTAACATATATACTTTTTTGCCATAAATTCAGATCCCGAAGTGCGTTCCTTCAATCTCTAAGTTGTTGATTATGTAGAAATGGAATAAAAACTAGGAGGCATTAGGGATATTGTCATGTAAAGAGATGATGGAGCAACCAAAACTAACAGAGCTCCGAGAAATTGAACTTTTAAAAAATTTGAAATTCCTATGTATTTTTCTCTAACATGTTGATGTTTTCCTTGAAATTTAGAACATATTATCTCAAAATTGAAAGCTTTGAAGCCATGAAGTGAGTTTTTAGTCTAGACAAAAGTTAACTTATGTTTTGATTCATTATAATATTTGTATTTTCATAGTGTTCAAAGCTTTGGATTTTGCAGTACTATGAGGTTGTTTAAGAAAATTTCCTTCTGTTCATTGCTAGATTGTGGATTATATCACAAATGAGGACTTAATATGATTTATTTTGACACTTTTCAGATAAATTGGCCCTCTATTTAATTAAATTTGAAGTTACTGTAGGACATTTGAATGTTGTACACATAGTTATTTCTTTGTATCTCATAAAATGAAAAAGGAAAGAAATTATCAAGCTTGTACAAATTAATCTCTCTAGGAAATAATCAATTATTTTCCTTGCCCTTTCCTCCCTCTCTCTATAGTCCGAGCTTCTTTTTTAGTCCTCTCACTTTGTTTGAGTTGAATTATATCTTCCCTCTCACCAAAACTGGTCGAGAAAGATGAAATGCACCATATTTTTTTGTATTGAAAGCCCTAACTAGAATGCAATTCCAGAAATTGCCTTATATATATTCATTATTTAGCTATAATTCAAGTATGTGTTTTGTGTCTAAGGTTATTTTCATCTTATTTGTGGCATCACATAATGCTTCAGTTTCTGCATATGCATTCCATCTTCCTTCACTCAAACACAACTTCCCATAAATGGGTATTTGGGATGAGTGCGGTTGCTGGTTAACTTTTTCATCTTAAAATTTTTTTATGGTAAGAGGATAACATGTATTGCAAATTGTATTAATCGGGTGTGATTTAATATTATTATTTTGTTGTGTTTATGATCTTGGCAAAGCGTCTCTTGATAATGTTTCTGATTAGGTAAGCCTCTTTTTAAGGTTATTCTTTGTTTGTTTTACTATTTCCACAACACAAGATATCTTCCAAATTTGTTGGGATATACTTGCATTAGGAGTACATAAATATCATTGGTGGTAGCTGATTTGTTTTTTTCAAAACAACTATTCGCAGAGACAACTTCGTCTCAGATTAACTGTCAACTATATGTGTCATGATGCATCGTACAGTGACAGTTGTAGCTAGTTTGCCTATCCATATGTATTAAAAAGATATGTGATGCCAACAAACATATTGTGTCATTGCGACAACTCGTATATACAAATTTATTATTAACAGGATAAAAGTTTTTAAAATTTTTCTTTGTATATTAGTTGTTGCTTATATATCCTTATTGATTGTGTTGTCACAGTTTCTCTATTTTTTCAGCTTTGAGATAATATTTTGACTTCTGTTTTTCTTTGTGAAGGGGTAGTTGTATTTGCTATATCCTCTGGCTGACTAATTTCTATGTTGGACGATTAAGGTGTACTAGTCATTACTATTGTTTTTTCCCTATTGAAATTCTTGTAATATTGACATATATAATACAAATGGAAAATCATTGTTTATCAAGAGAAAATGGTGCCTATAATCACTTTTCATATTCTACTGCGTCGCATTTTCTCCAATGCTAAAACTCCATTTTAAGGTTTTAAGCTAGTTGAAGCCCTACTGATATGATTACTAAACTTTATTGCATCTTCTTAAGGTTTAATAACCCTTATAATAGTACATGATTTGTGTTTGTTCTTATATTCTAGGTTAACTAATAAGATTAATTAGTTGAAATTTACAGCTTTCATTGAATCACAAACATCAAGATCTCGTAGTCCTCTTGATTCTTTCTTAAGTATTTATACCTTTTATGTTCTTTCTTTTTAGAGAGGGAGAAATTAGTGAAGCACATGTGGAGTGTATGTATGAACACCCGCGGACCTGATGGACTATGTTTTGGCAGGAGGTTTCTTAAGAATCCTATGGGAAATTGACCAATGATGTTCTTGAAGTACAAGTGGCTACTATTTCTGAGATCGCTAAGATGTCTGTTCGTTTCATTGATATTGGACCAACACCTCTACATTCATTGGTTAGTTCTCTCTTTCAAATAGGATTTTTATTATGTTATCAACCTCTGGATGTTCAAACTTGATTATACTTGGAAATGTGGTGTTGTTTAGTTGTCTTCATTGATCAAATGCGAGGGTGATTGTGCTTATAGTTTAAAAGAAAATCTTACAATCTAAGATAGACATTCATTTTGCTGCAATGAAGTTAAAAATTAGTTTAGCCAATGAACATTTATACTGCTGTGCATTCTCTTTCTTATGAGGCAATTTTGTGTTAAAATTAATCAATTGTATCAATACAACTACACCTCAAGAGGATTGTTGGAATATGAGTGTTAAGAGCATTGTTACAAAGTTAACTTTGTATATCTTGGATACAAGTTTGCTATTTTAGATATAAATATGGCCTAGAATTTTGAAGTTTTTTAGATAGAAATATGACTTGTAAGGGGTTTTTGCTTAAGTGAAGATCTATGCTAACTTGTTCTTTTCATTTTAAGTTATTATCTGTTTTCTTTTGGATCTTGTCTTTTTTCCATTTGTGCAAATTGAAGGCGAAGTTGTAGAAACTTTATAAAGACAAATTGGTTATGTTTTATTAGGACATTTAGGACAAACAAAATGAATCTGTATTAAACAAAATGCTTATTTAATATGAATCTGCATTTGAAAAATGTGATTGAATAAACTATACAGGAGAATTATATGTTATTGAAAGAGAGGACAACGTGTACAATATTTAGGTTTTCTCTCCATTGATATTATTATCTTCAAACTTTATGTGTGCAATTATTTTTGTTTTCCTCATATGCTATTTGATATTTATTAGTATTTGATACTTGCTTAAAGGAATCCTTCTTATACTTTTTGCAGGATTTGAAGATTAGAAGTTACAAAGTCAAGCTGCAAGTTTTGAAGACTTTTTGCAACATGAACAATTGGTTCTGTTTTACTAGGAAGACATTTAGGGAAATCATAACATTTTTTGCCAAGTGATTGTATAAATTATTTATGATATACATGATCTATCAGTGGGATGTTATACATTTTTTATATGCCTTTATAATATGCAAGCATGAAATTATTGATAATTTTGTTTATGTTGTTTGGATTATATAAACTCAAAAATTTGTAGGAAATGTTCATATACTATTTAGCGACCTACATTTTATGGTCTATAGATATCTTTTAAGGACCAGATTTCTAGTCCTAAATATTTTTTTAGGACTAGGAAAAACTATTTACTATCTATAGTTAGGGACGGGTAAAGTGGTCTCAATAAGGAATTTTGGGACCAGTATTTTTCCAGTCTCTAAACCCTTTAAGGACTGGTGTTAGAACCCCGTCCCTATTGACCTTTAGCGAAGGAGCCTATAGGGACGAGTGGCGACCACATTTTTTTGGTCGCGATTAACTTTTAGGGACCAAATTTAGACTTTTAGGGACCACTTTTCCCGTCCTTACTAGCTGTTTTTCTTGTAGTGCAGTTGGAGACTCAAATATGTTAGATCTTCACCTATCTCAATCCATGGCAAAATGGAATGTTACCTAGTGATACCATACCAAATCCTAAGAATGATTGTTGATAAATTGAGAATTATGTCGTGCCACGACGTTAGATAAGGCACTTCTTGGGAGGCAACCCAAGTTTTACTTTTAATTTATTGCTTTCAATAACGTGTTTTGTAAGTGCAAGGTGGAAAAGAAGTCAAAATGTTGTGAATGGTTATTTAGGAGATGACAAAACCATATCACCGATCCGTCGAAGGCATTGTGCAGACTCATTCATGTCTTCCTTTTGAGCTGGAAAAAGTAAAAAGTGCACTGTCAACTTAGGAGATTTGAGATCTAATTGGCAATCCACAAAAAGTGCACTAAGCGGATTTCATCGAGTTCACTTAATCAACCTTTATCGGTGATGTTAGAGATGAGTATGGGATTTTGACTCATTTAGGACTTATTATTCATAGTATTAGTGTCCTCGATGTCTATTTTATGCTCAGAACTAATGTTTAAGTGCTAATTTACAGCTACGAAGGCAAAAGAGCAAGGCAAGGACATTATCGGGTAAATATGAGTGGAAAAGCTGAAGATAAGGAAAGATGATGATCGTTAAGACCACTCGGAGACTAGCCGAGTGGTACCTCAGCTCACCAAAAGTTATAAAATGCCAACCCGGAGGAAAAGACAACTTGGTGATGGAAATGGACCTCGGCGAGCCACCGAATGGATCGGCGACAAGGATCTTGATTGCCTAAAGTTACAGGGTCTGAATGGTGAAGAGACAAGTCAAGATGGCGATTGAGAGGGAAACATAACACATCGCCTACCTGGTCGGTGATGATCTCATAATTCCGCCGATCGGTCCAAAAGCTGAAAATCTTGAAGAGTATAAATGTGAAATTTTAAAAGATTTCAGGAGGTCCGAAAATTTGAGAGAAGTTTCTGAGTGTTTGAGAGTTCTAACTTTGAGTTTTTGATCCCAAACATTGTTTTTAGAGTTTTTGAGTAGAATTTTAAGTTGGGTATTGATTTTAAGTTAATTTGAAGCATTTTGAAGACTCGGATTTTGTTACCCAACTAGCTCGAGAGAGTAGGTAAATTGAGGTTTCGGGCTGTTTATAATTGTTATACTTGTCGAGATTCGAGAGAACTCGCTTGATTCGTGATAGTTGATCGAGAGATGACTATTACATCTAAAGCTAGCCTACCCACTAAGAGGAATCACCCATGTAGTGAAATTGACAATTAATCAATCACAACCCCAAAGATCCCTTTCTACTTGACTACTCACCTGTTTGGGTATTTGTTAATTGACAATCCTAATCCGCCCATTTGACACTATTTGTCAACCCCTACAATTTCTATTAATTGTTTCGATACATTCTATTCCTACAACCGATTAGAATCACTTCGTATTTGAATTCTCTACCATATCACTCCCTGTGGGATCGACCCCAACTCTTCGTTGGGTTTATACTAGATTGGGATCACCTACACTTAAAATTGGATGAAGTGTAGTTGAGAGTTTATAAAAATGGAGCCTCTACCGGGGAGTGGTGTTTAGAATTCTTTTAGTGAAGTTTAGCTGTGATCTAATCTTGTTTGTAGTTGAATCGACTTACTTTGTTTTGTGTTTGTTGTTGGCTACCCTTGAATAGGTGAAGAGATTAGTGTGAATGGGAGTAACTCTAGCCAACTTGGACTTCGATATGACATTGGTAACTTGAATGATGTCAATGAAGCTCAATTGGGTAGTGTAGGTGCTATTCATTTACCTTCGGTCATAGGAAATGCGGTATTCCATGTGACTAGCATGATGTTGTAGTTTTTTCTAATGAAGGGTTTATTCGGAGGGCTGGCTCTTGAGGATCCCCATGATAATATGCTGAACTTTATGGACGTATGTGGTCCATTTTCGTTCAAGAACATCTCACAAGAGTCAGTCCGACTTCAGTTATTTCCTTTTTCTTTGATGGGGGAAGCGACAAAGTGGTTAGCTACCTACCAAGGAACACGATTACCATGGGAAGAGCTTACCAATGCATTCTACATAAGATTTTTTTCCTCCCTCAAAGATGATGGCATTGAGAGATAATATTAAGGGCTTTAAAGGCTTGGATGATGAACCAATCCATGAGACATGGCTGAGGTTTCAGAAACTATTACTCAAATGTCCAACTCATGGACTCCCGAACATGTTGTTACAACATTTCTACCAGAGTCTAGATTTAGTCAACAAAGGTGTGGCTGAACAGCTTGTCCACAGAGGAATTATGCATCAACCCTTTGAAATAACATCAACTCTATTTGATGGAATGACGAAGATAAATTGTGCTTGGTATACTAAGGAAGATCAAGTGTTTCCTTTGACTTTCAAGATGACAAAGAAACAAATAGAAAAGGACTAAGAGTGGGATGAAAACATGGCTAAAATGATGACCCAAATGGATCTTTTGTCAAAACATGTAATGGGTAGTAGTTCTAAGGCTGTGAACGCAGTTGGAGTTAGAAGAGTAAATCCCGATGATGCGCACTTTGAAGCTTTGTACAATGAAGAAGTACACTTTCTACCAAATCAGGGACAAGGTTTCCGCCAAAATTATCCAAGGCCAGGTGGAAACCAAGATTGGAATAGAGCGTGATGAAGGTTTGAAGGACCGGGATAGGGAATGGCACGACTGTGGTACAAACTTGAGGGAACGAGGCAGTGACAAAGAGAGATATGTACCTCCTCATGAACATCAAAAGCCAAAAGAGAAAAGGGATGATCCGGAAAATTTCCGCACTGAATATGTGCTTTCACACATTCTCAATAAAGTAGAAGGGTCGAACAAAGTTCTTGATGAAATGAAAGAGGACGTCTCAAATCTAAACCAAACGATTACTTCTCACTCGGTGTCCATTAAACAACTGGAAACACAAATTGGTCAAATCTCGAATCATTTGAATCTTAGGCCAAAAGGAGGATTACCGAGTGACACCATGTCCAACCCTTAGAATGAACTGTGAATGTGTATCCTCGTAAAAAATATAGACTATAACTTCATAGATAATTACAATTCATCAATTAAAACTCTATTATGAATCTAAACCACTTCAAAATAGCAATCAAATCATTAATTACTAACACCCATAAGTTAATTGAGACAATTAATAACATAATCACACCCCCAAGAATAGGGGTTTTAGCCAAGCATTAAAAAGAGTAGAAAAACATTACCAATTATATTCTCCATAAGATGGGTAATTAAATTCGAGTCTTCACAATTCTTCCAATCAACTTTCAAGATCCAACGCCAACTTCAAAATCTACTCAAAAACTCAGAAAACAGTGTTTCAATAAAAAATGTAGAGTCTAACTATGTCAGGACGATGTTTTCTCTTTTTAAAAATCAATTTATACGTTCCCATATTTTTTCCTTCGGGGTCATTCAACGGTATAAGTCGAGTGTCATCGACCAGATCGGCAACACACCAAACGCTCCTCTTCATTACCTTTTTAGCTTGAGTCATTACCCTTTTTGTGCTGTGATTTTAGGCGATCGAGGTTGGGCTCGCCAACCTGATCGGCGATGCACCAATTGTCCTTTCTCATCACCGTTTTTGATTGCATTTTCACTAATTGTTATGTAAAATTAGGCAGGATGAGACTCCTTCGCTGATCCAAACGACGTGTTGCCGAAAGGCACGTTCCACCGCCTAGTTTCTCTTGTCCAAGGAATGGCACACTGTAACTTTAGGCGAGCTGAAGGACCACTCGCCTAATCACCGAGTGGCCTTGACGACCCTCATCCTTGCTTTTCTTCAACTGGTTCAATTTTTCTACTCTCTTTTGCTCGGTGATGTCCTTGCCTTGCTCTTTTGTCTTTCTAGCTGCAAATCAACACAAAAGCATCAATTTAGATCATAAGATAGGGAATGAGGACACTAAAACTATGATTATCAAGCCCTAAATGAGTCGAAATCCCAGACTCATCAACACCCCTAACTTAAACTTTTTCTTGGTCTCAAGAAAAACATAAGATCGATTATCTCAACAAGGATGTCTACAAACAGTGCTGCTTAAGACTCCACATGAATGCACACAAGAGGTTCAAACTATGCATGCATTGTTCAATTGTGCACTCTAAGTTTCAAACCGTGACTAACCATTATTAAATAGAACTCAAGCTCACAATGCTTGCTTCAAATGTAGGTTCAAGCTCAACAAAAGCATTCAAATGCCCTTACACCAAGAATGATTACATGCTCACACAAAACAAATCAAATTTCCAGAATTTCGAAATCAAGCGCAACTCTCACACTCCCAAAGATAAACACATGCATGACTCTACCCATAGGCTAGCCCTTATTTTCAAACCAACATTATTTTCAGCTCACTCAAGATCACAAGGTCTTTCAAGGCTTGTAACGGGATTGGGGGTAAAGGTATGATCATTTTGGTTTAGTGACTTCTACCTTCATGAAGCATGACCTGCATTTCACTTTTCCTCCTCCTCTTTCACACTATATGATTTTCACAATCTACCCTTTGCTCCTTTAAGCATGAATCATTGGATACCCCTTTCTTTTGTCCATTTCACAAACTTTTTTTCAACAACTCTTTTCTTTTTCAATCTTTTTCTACTTTCACTTTTCTTTTTTCTCTTTTTTTTTTACATAGAGGGGTTCCATCTTTTTCAACCAGATCCTTCAAGGGTGAATTTCTTAAATTTCTTGACTCTCCTCCTTTTTTATCACACCCCCAACTTAGGCTTTTGGCCTAAGTTGGCTATTCAAACGACCCAGTGCTTCATGACAGTTATAGGTGATAGGGCAAAGAGGTCAAAGTTGTTCAAGTTTCATCCAAAGAAAATGATAGGTTCAAATGGTGCCAAGCTAGGTTCACACTCTCACAAGGTGGTCACAAAGAAGTATAAAATCAATTTTGGTTCACTCTTCACAAATTGTGCCTAAGATCATCTCTATCATTTTCTTACATTAGTCAATTGGACTAACGGGGCAAGTTCTAGGTATTACCAAGCACATATTCCAAGGAAATCTCACCACACATTGCATTCAACACAATCATCAAACAAGACTCTACAATTTTCAGCTAGCATGCAATGATCATTAGAAGAGGTCAACTCAATAATTGGCTTAGTCACAATGAGATTCCACGAGTTCACACTTGACTTATGCAACTCAATTTGCCTCATTGGAGCTGCACAAACATATCGTTCAATCGAGCATACTATTCAAGTCATCGATATTGATCATGACCAACACTCAAAATTGCAAGAGAACAACCACATTCACAAACATCAAGAGGTGGTATCAAACCCACACCCCACCAAATACATCTAACATTTTCCTCAATGCAAAAATAAAAAATAAAGACATAATTAAAAAAGGAAAGTGCAGGAATGAAAGGAATGGGGTGCTGAGAACTATTCACTCTGAGGCCAATCGGTGAAGATTGCTAGAGACCGCCTAACCACTCGGTGAACCGCTGAACAACATGTGGCTTGCTAAAAATTCCAGAACACTAACCCTGCAGGTGGGACCAAGAGTGAAATCGAGCTCGCCGAACCCTATCGGCACACCGCCGAACAGACTGGCATCTTCACCGAATTTTCTCGAAGGATGGTCCTCCACTTAGGCACAAAAGGCGAACCAAATCGTGATCGCCAAACCACTTGACAGACCGCCGAAATGATCTTACCATCGCACAATCACCAATCCCTACTCAATCATTACATATTATTCGAGAACAACTAAATCTTGGGTTGCCTCCCAAGAAACGCCTTATATAACGCGTCTTGCAAGACGTGTAAATGTTCTCAAGCATCTTCTAAATACACCACTTCAATTACCGATATTTCATAACATTCTCCAAAATAGAGCTTCAGACGCTGCCCATTAACCTTGAAGGCTGGTCCATCTTTACCTTCCACTTCAACTTCCCCATTTGTGAACACTCGAGTTACTTTGAATGGGCCAGACCACTTTGATTTGAGTTTACCTAAGAAGAGTCTCAAACAAGAATTATAGAGCAAGAAAAAATCACCAACTCAGAACTCTCGCTGAAGGATTTTGGCGTCATGCCACTTCTTCATTTTCTCCTTATACAGGGCTGAACTTTCATACGCTCTCAATAGAAATTCCTCCAGCTCATGAGGTTTATTTACTATCCCTTTCGAAGCCTTCTCCCAATTTAGATATAGCGCCTTCAATGCCCATAGTGCCTTATGTTCAAACTCAATTGGCAGGTGAAAATATTTTCCAAATACTAACTGATATGGTTACATGCCAATTGGTGTTTCGAAAGAAGTGCGATACACCCACAGAGCATCATCCAACTTCTGAGACCAATCCGTCTGATTTGCATTCACCATTTTTGTCAGAATATTTTTAATATCTCGGTTTGAAACCTCAACTTGGTCCTTTGTTTGTGGATGATATGGTGTTGCGATTATGCTTGACACTCCATATTTGATCAATAGCAATGCAAACATTCAGTTGCAAAAGTGAGACCCTCCATCACTGATTATAGCATGTGGGGTACCAAATCGTGTGAAAATATATCGCTTTAAAAATTGCACAATACTCTTTCCCTCATTGTTGGGTAATTCTACAGCTTCCACCCATTTATAAACGTAATCAACCGCCACTAAAATGTACTTTTTTCCAAAAGATCTCACAAATGGACCATGAAATCTATTCCCCAAACATCAAACAATTCAACTTCTAGGATGGGATTAAGAGGTCGTTCATGCTTTCTTGATACCCCTCCTTGATTTTTTCATGGTATGTATTGTTTTAAAAAGACATGTGCATCTTGGTATAGTGATGGCCAATAGTAGCCATTTTGAAGCACTTTGTCTGCTGTTCGCACCCTGCTATAATGTCTATCAACAGGCGAAGCGTGACAAGCATTGACAATTTCATTGACTTCCTCTTTTGGTATGCATCATCAAATTATATGATCTGCACATTCTCTGAATATATATGGTTCATCCCAAAAAATACCTCATTACATCAAACAAGAACCACTTTTGTTGGTAGAAGTTCAGACCCTCGAGTATTATTCCACACACTACATAGTTCGCAAGGTCAGCATACCAAGGTGGGTTGCCTTGGGTTACCCTCATCACTGTTTCATTTGGAAATTCAGCCACAAAGTCCCTTTCTTCGGAGTCAACCATATTGGTTTCTAACCGAGACAAATAATATGCCACTTGGTTTTCACACCTCTTTCGGTCTTTTACTTCAAAATCAAGTTCTTGCAACAACAATACCCACCTAATCAACTTTGGTTTTGCATCCCTCTTAGCCATAAAGTATCTAATGGATGCATGGTCCATATGCACCACCACTTTGGTTCCTAAAAGATACGCTCTGAATTTTTCAAACGCATACACCAATGCTAGCAATTCTTGCTCCGTGAAGATATAATTCTTTTATGCCACATTCAATTTCTTACTTGCATAATAAATTGGGTGAATAATTTCCCTTTTTGTTGACCAAGAACAGCTCCTAAAGCAACCCCACTAGCATCACATATGAGCTCAAATGGAATACACCAATCGGGGGCAATAAGGTTTGGGACTGGCACCAACTTTTCTTTTAAGCATAAAAATGCGTTTAGGCAAGCATCATCAAAATTAAAGGTGGAATCCTTTTCTACAAATTTGCAAAGTGGGTGTGTTACATTGGAAAAGTCATTTATGAGTCTCCTGTAGAAGCTTGCATAGCCTAGAAAACACCGGACACCTTTTACCGAGATAGGAGGGGGAAGTTTAGAAATAACTTCAACTTTAGCTTGATCCACTTGCATACCTTCTCCTGAAATTTTATGCCCGAAAACAATGCCCTCCTTTACCATGAAGTGACAACTTCTCCCAATTTAGAACTAGGTTGGTTTCTACACATCTTTGTAACACTTGCCCAAGATGTTCAAGACAAGCTTCAAACGAATCACCAACACCTGAGAAATCATCCATGAATACTTCCATTGAGTCGTCCACCATATATGAGAAAATAGAGAGCATACACCGTTGAAATATCGCAGGGGCATTACACAACTCAAAAGGCATCCTCTTGAAAGCAAATGATCCATAGGGACATGGGGAAGTAGTCTTCTATTGATCTTCCAGTACAATATAAATCTGGTTGTATCCGGAATAACCATCCAAAAAGCAATACCATCCACGCCCTGCAAACCCATAAGGCATTTGGTCCATAAACGACATTGGGAAATGATCTTTCTAGGTCCATGCATTTAATTTCTGGTAATCCATGAATATATTCTAACCAGTGACTGGCCTCATAGGTACAAGTTCACCTTCATTTGGAACTACCGTGATGACTCATTTATTTGGTACACATTGCATGGGACTGACCCATATGCTGTCCGCAATCGAACACACCATACCTGCATCTAACCACTTGATGATTTCTTTCTTCACCACCTCTTGAATAGGCTTATTTAGCCTTTTTTGATGCTCAACACTTGGTTTGCATTCACTGTCAAATTGGATTTTATGAGTGCAAATCCCGGGGAAGGGGGGGCGGATACCTACAATACAACAATTGTCCAACCTATGGCCTTGATGTACCACTTTAAAGCCACCATAAGCAATTTCACATGCCATTCAAGCAAGTCCGTTGCAATGATGACGGGTAAGGTATTGTTTGCTCCTAATAATATATACTACATACTGAAGATGAGATGGGAGCATATTCAACTCAAGATTTGGTTGTTCTTCCGTGGATGGTCTGGCGGGGGGACTCTCTCAATTTTTTAGATGAATATCAAGTTTAATGGGTATCTTTAATGAGCACTATCGCGCCCCATTTTTCTCAAAATGAGTTTTGATGCACGACCTAACAACTCTTTTGGGCTTTTGGGTTTGATTGAAGAGTCGCCACCTAACGAATTAAGGCGCGTTAGGGCACCTATCTAACCTAGCTAAATCTAACTAAGGTCAACGAACCAGAGATCGGGTAAGGGTTAAAATTACCTCGAGGGGAAGGTGTTAGGCATCCCTCGAGGTCCACAAATTTGGGTCCCGGCCGTATCTCATGCAATTTATGTGGGGGTTACAAATAGCAATTAGGGTCACTTCATTTATTATTTATTTAATTAGCATGATAACTAGGTGATATAACAAACAATAAATAAACATTTAAACAAAATTAACCAATTAATAAAGAGAGGAGTGAGAAGACAGAAACGGGACAATTAAATAGGCAAAACAATTTTATTTTTTAGTAAACTACCCCAAGCAATTAATATAAACATATAAAAGGGGAAGGGGAAGGGACGGCTACCACCAGCAGGTGGTGGCGATTTCGCCGAAAAGCATAGAGGGGAGGGGCTGTGGCACTTCTGAGTTGGAGAGGAAGAAGAGAATGAAAATCTTTTAGGGTTTGGAGTATTTGGATATTAAAATAGGAAGATAATGTTGATTCGATCTTGACCGTTGATTTAAATAAGATGTAAGGCTGAGATTTAATAATAGAGATCAAGTATTAGGATTAAAAGATGGGGTATGAGATTTGGGTTGAGTTTGGCCCGAATTTGGTTATAATTGTAATGAATAAAAGGTCTAGAATTGAAACCAAATTGAAATAATAGGCTGCACCTGAAAAGTGAAATTGAATAAGAAGAGGGCTACAAATTAAATAAATTGGAATAGGATGGGCTAGAATTGAAAGGAATTAGAATTAAATAGGCTACAATTTAAACAATTTTGAGGAAATTTGAAGGAATGCTATCCAATTAAAATACTACAAAATACTATAATTAAAATTACTTAAAATTTTAAAACATTTGAGTTATTTCGAGTTTTACTAATAATTAAAAAATATTTTAATAGTATATACAATAATTTTTTACAAAGCATGCATACCAAATATGATTTTTAGACAAAATCGACTAAAATTTCAATCTCGAAACATATTTTAAAAAATACGTATTTAATCGAATAGCTTCCCCAAAAAGCTTATAGGTCGGTCAAAATTGGTTGTCAACAGCTGCCCCTTGGTTGGTTGGGAATTTATGATGAATTGTCGGGCAACCAACGTTGACTTAGTAGCCAATTTTGTCCGACCGACGAGAGATGTCAATGGGATCAATTGAAATAATAAAAAGTTGGAAAAGGGTATGATCGAGACTTTGTTATTAAGCCGCCTACATATCTCTGGTTATACAAGAATCAGGTCCTGTGTAGTTCTAGACTCAAGAACAGACGAAACTCCTAAGAATTGAAAGAGCGGTACGGTATTCGAACGAGAGTGATATCGGCTTGAATGGATAGGATTAGAGAAGCGAGAAAGGCATGACAGAGAGATTTTCGATCTAAGGGCAGAATCCGATGAGAAATGATAATATGAGTAGCCAAGGGTTAAATGGAAAACGACAATACGAGTAGCAAAGAATTTGATCGAGTCTTTGTTGCGATAGATGTAAGCACGATAATTGTAGCCGAGAGAGAGATTGATATCTCCTGTAAAATGTCTGTCTCTGCAAATCTGTAGCTTGTAATATGACTAAATAAAGTGATTAGAGCAGATATATCAAATAAACGGTAAAAGTAAACATGATGCAATTTCCCATATCGACAATGATGTTTGCCATAAGACTATGAAAATGATGTCTAGGGCCATGATACGTAAAAATTATATCCTCGGGTCATGAAAATATTGTCTGCGGGCAATAAAAAATGATGCCTTTAGACTATGACACCTTCGGATCATGATAAGCATAAAGTAAATCCTTAGGCTATGATATGATGTCCGCAGGCCATGAAAGATGCCTTTAGACCATGACGCCTTCGGCAAATAAGTAATGAGTAAAGAAAGCTTATCTATAATTCGGGCATCTGTTGATACTTGTAGCTTGATTGGAATTTATTTGGGCACATGCAATTCTCGAGCACAATGCAATCTCGGGCACATGCAATCTCGGGCTCATGCAATGATGTAATTCTCTGGCACATGCAATATCGGGCACAATGCAATCTTTGGCTCAATGCAATCTCAGGCACAATGTAATCTCGGGCACATGTGATGATGTAATTCTCGGGCACATGCAATATCGGGCACAATGCAATCTCGGGCTCAATGCAATATCGGGCACATGCAATGATGTAATTCTCGGGCACAATGCAATCTCGGGCACATGCAATGATGTAATTCTCGGGCACATGCAATATCAGACACAATGCAATCTCCGGGCACATGCAATATCGGGCACAATGCAATCTTCGGGCACATGCAATATCGGTCACAATGTAATCTTCGGGCACATGCAATATCGGGCACAATGCAATCTTTGGGCTCATGCAATAATTGTTTGAGGGCATAAACCTTCGCCTTTTAGAAGGATTGAGTGTCATTTGTTGACGAATTCAGAATATTATAGCTTTGACCCTTCGTCCTATTGTAAGGAGTGGGTGTAGTTGAAATATCAATTGTCAGGCTCAATATATAGTAGCTTGATCCTTTTATCTTGTCAGAAGGATAGGGCACCGTTTATTGGCGATTCGTCGAGCTTAATAGTGGTCCGACGATGTTGAAGCTGTCTTTTGTATCTGTACCTGTTTTTCTTGTATTCAAAGAAAATTTGTGAGTTTAAAAATGGGGGCGGTTGATCTGCTCCGACCAGTGTGCTCCCTTTGGCTTGCCATCCAGACCTTTCCGCGTAGTTGCTTTGTAAAATAGAAAGAGGGAGAGTTTTTGAAAAAGCTTTTGAAAATATTAATTTGTAAAAGTAATGTTGAATCTTTGACCATGGCATAGTTTGAGACTTTACAACATTTGATTTAGTGACAAATTTATTGTTCTGATCTTTGTTAAAGATTGTAGCTTGATTGCTGTGAATTTTTGAGACCCTCTCAAAAATTCTGCCCCAGTCTTGATTTGTGCAGAAAAATGCTCGTTTGAAGGAATTTTTGAGTTCCTCTCAAAAATTCTGCCCCGGTATTGATTTGCAAGAAAAATGTCCCTCTGATGGAATTTTTGAGACCCTCTAAAAAATTCTGCCCCAGTTACACAATCAAAAGGGGAAAATAAAATTTTTATTATGATAAGACCGAACTCCATAGGAGCGCCTACATATCCCCTCTTAAATGGGAATCAGGTCTGACGTAGTTCCAAATACAGAGAAAAAGAGTGTGAAATGAACTTAGACGTAATATATCTTCACAGCATCTGAGTTGATAGGTTTGGGCCAAACTTCTCCATCCATTTCTTCAAGTATGAGGGCTCCGCCTATCAATACCCGAGAGACTATGTATGGACCTTGCCAGTTTGGTGAGAATTTACCCTTTGCTTCATCCTGATTTGGGAAAATCCGCTTCAAAACTAGTTGCCCAGGTGAGAAGTGTCTGGGTCTAACCTTCTTGTTGAAAGCTTTGGCCATTCTATTTTGATAGAGTTGACCATGACAAAGGGCATTAATTCTTCTTCCATCTATTAGCGCCAGATTCTTCGCCCGAGCTTGTATCCATCTAGCATCACTCAACTCCGCTTCCTGAATAATCCTTAGAGATGGTATCTCTACTTCAGTAGGTATCACAACTTCATTACCATAGACCAGAAAATAAGGCGTAGCCCCAGTAGAAGTTCTGATGGTGGTACGATATCCCAACAATGCAACTGGTAGCTTTTTATGCCAGTGTTTGTGATTGTCGATCATCTTGCGCAATATCCTCTGATGTTCTTATTTGCAGCCTCGATCGCTCCATTCATTTGTGGTCTATATGCTGTAGAATTTCAATGACCGATCTTGAACTTCTCACACAATGATCTGATCAAATCACTATTTAGGTTGGTTCCGTTATCAGTGATGATTGACTCAGGAATCCCAAACCTACAGATGATGTTATTTTTGACAAAGTCATGCACAACCTTCTTTGTCACTAATTTGTGAGAGGTGGCTTCGGCCCATTTGGTGAAGAAGTCGATTGCAACCAGAATGAATCTATGTCCATTGGATGCTGCTGGCTCGATTGGACCAATGACGTCCATGCCCCAAGCTGCAAAGGCCCAAGGTGAACTAGTAACATGGAGTTCGTTGGGAGGAACTCGGATTATATCTGCATGAATCTGACATTGATGACATTTCTGAACATAGCGAATACAATTTGTCTCCATAGTTAACCAAAAATATCCTGATCTCAGGATCTTTTTTGCCAATGTAAAACCGTTCATGTGAGGACCACATGTTCCTGTATGTATCTCTTCAATCAACTTGTTGGCTTCTCCAGCTTCGACACATCTCAACAACCCCAAGTCAGGAGTCCTCCTATAAGGATTTCTCCAATTAGGAAGAATTGATTCGCTAACCTCCGAATTGTGCGCTTTTGTACACTTGTTGCATCTTCCGTATACTCACCGTTCTTCAAATATCCTCGAATATCATTGTACCAAGGTTTTCCATCACGCTCTTCCTCAACATGAAAACAATATGCTGGTTGCTCGTATATGTGGATGTAAATAGGATCAATGTAATTATGATCAGGATGTTGAATCATGGAAGACAAAGTCGCTAAGGCATCTGCAAATTCATTCTGGATCCTTGGCACATGTTTGAATTCTGCCTTGATGAACCTTTTGCACAACCTATGCACGCACTCCGAGTATGGTAACAATTTCCAATTATTTGTAGCCCATTCACCTCGAACCTGATGAATCAGTAGGTCTGAATATCCCATTATCAGCATTTCCTGGACATCCAAGTCGATAGCACGTCGGAGCTCCAATATGCAGGCTTCATATTCAGCTATATTGTTTGAGCAAAGGAACCTGAGTTTGGCTGATACTGGATAATGTTGCCCAGTTGGTGAGATCAAAACAGCTCCGATGCCGAATTCACTCAAATTCTTAGCTTCATCAAAGAATATCCTCCAACCGTCATATTCCTCAGAAATGTCTTCCCCTACGAAAGCTACTTCCTCATCTGGGAAGTAAGTCTTCAATGGTCTATAATCATCATCTACAGGGTTCTCTGCCATATGATCTGCTAATGTATGTGCTTTTATTGTATTTTGTGTAACATACACCATGTCGAATTCACTTAGTAATATCTGCCATTTAGCTAGTTTACCTGTAGGCATGGGCTTTTGAAAGATATACTTCAGAGGATCCATCCTTGAAATCAGATAAGTAGTGTGCGAGGAGAGGTAGTGTCGCAGCTTCTGGGCGACCCAAGTTAGAGCACAACAGGTACACTCCAATACAGAGTATCGAGCCTCATAGGATGTGAATTTTTTGCTCATGTAATATATAGCCTGCTACTTCTTTCCAGTTTCATCATGTTGCCCCAAAATGCAGCTAAAAGCATTATCCAGCACCGACATGTACAATAACAATGGTCTACTAGATTCCGGTGGAACCAACACAAGAAGATTGGACAAGTAATCTTTGATTTTGTCAAATGCTTGTTGACATTCGTCTGTCCATTTCACTGCAGTATCCTTCTTCAACAACTTGAAAATAGGCTAGCAAATAACAGTAGACTGGGCAATGAAATGACTGATGTAATTTAGTCGTCCCAGGAAACTCATTACCTCCTTCTTACTCTTCGGCGGAGGTAGATCACGAATGGCTTTGCTTTTTGATGGATCCAATTCTATATCCCGGCGGCTGACAATAAAACCCAGGAGCTTTCCAGCAGGAACCCCAAAGACACATTTTGCAGGATTCAACTTCAAGTTATACTTGCGTAGTCTAGCAAAGAACTTTCGCAGATCATCCAGATGATTTGAACCCTTCTTTGATTTGATGATGACATCGTCCACATAAACTTCAATTTCCTTGTGGATCATGTCATGAAACAGGGTGGTCATTGCTCTCATGTATGTAGCCCTAGCATTCTTTAACCCGAAAGGCATTACCTTGTAGTTGTAGACACCCCAAGGTGTGATGAAAGCAGTCTTCTTAGCATCGTCTTTGTGCATCTCAATTTGATGATAACCAGCGAAACAATCCATGAATGATTGTGTTTCATGTTTAGCAGAGTTGTCAATCAGGATATGTATGTTGGGTAATAGAAAATTATCCTTGGGACTAGCTTTGTTGAGATCCCAATAATCCACACAAACTCTAACCTTTCCATCTTTCTTTGGCACTGGAACGACATTTGCAAGCTAGGTTGGGTACTCCGTCACTTGAAGGATTCTAGCGTCTAATTGCTTTGATATTTCTTCTTTGATTTTCAAACTCAATTCAATCTTGTATTTTCTCAATTTCTGCTTCACAGGAGGACAGGTTGGATTAGTGGGCAATCGATGAGCTACGATTGAAGTGCTTTGCCATTTCATGTCTGCATAGGACCAGGCGAATATATCCTTATTTTCCATGAGACACTCAATATACTCTTTCTTGTCATCTTCCATCATATGGATGCTTACTCGAGTCTCTTGTGCCACTTCTGAATTTCCCAGATTTATCACCTCTGTTTCCACTAAGTTTGGATTGGGTTTTTCTTCGAATTCCTCAACCTTTCTGATTAGCTCTTCAGGGACCTCATTTTCCTCGACTTCTTCCAAGTCATTAATGTTAAGCTGTGCCGTCTCATTATATGCCATAGTCTCAGATTCAACATTTTTATAACATATTTTGTTGGAAGAAAGAATAACACACAAATAAATATAGGATATTAAATAGATGGAAAAAATAACTTTATTTATTAAAACTCAAGAGTTTCATAAAACTAGCATTTGAAAACAATAATAGAGAACTGGAATTTAAAAACTGTTTATTGAAAACTTTAAAAATTTGATAGAAAACTTCTTCCAAAGCTACCCAGATGCCCGACGAGGTCTGGATGGAGTTGAGGTCCAAATGTTGATGCTGATCTTCGCTTCATTGCTTCCTCTAGGGTCCCCTTTCTCCTCCTCATTGATCACGACATTGCAACCCTTTCCTTCCTCCTTGGTCAGAGATAAACCCTTCCTGTCTTCCAGAAGCTCATCAATGATACCTCCCATGAAACCTGCTGATCAGAATGATTGGTGCAACGGTGGTATCGGTTTCTTCAATGGATAGTAGTACCCATCTCTAGGTGGTTACCAATCAAGCCACTCCTCAGTAGTATATTTATATCCCAGGCCAAAAGTGGTTGAGTGACGAACAGGCTGTATAGTTTCAACTATTCCTTGCAAATTAGCTCCCAAACCTTTCCCGAGCTCGAAACCAAACCAGGCCATCATATCTATGATCTTCTGACTGAACCATGGTTGCACTTCAATATTGCCAACAAGCTCAACTGTATGATACATCTCACCGTCTAGATGACCCCTTCCTTCTATCGCATATACGGGATGACCTCTTTCCCCATGGACTATAACTTCTTCATGATCCCATTTAAACTTCAAGCATTGATGAAGAGTAGAGGGAACCGCTCCAGCCATATGAATCCAAGGATAACCCATCAATAGGTTATATGAAGAGGGAATGTCCAAGACCTGAAAAGCTATTGGGAAAGTAGCAGGACCAATGAGCATGTCCAAGGTTATTTCCCCAATAGTACCCCTCTGAGAGCCATCAAAAGCTCTCACATTCATCTTCCAAGTTTGGATCTTGGCACTATCCACGCCTAGCCTTGTCAACGTGCTCAGAGGGCAGATATTCAAACTAGAACTAGAATCGACCAAAGCTTTGGTGATAATCTTGTCCTGATAGTGAGTTGAAATGTACAAAGCCTTATTGTGGGATCTTGCTTCAATTGGCAACTCATCTTTGTGAAAAGATATTCGGTATGCCTCAAAAACCTGGCCGAGCATTTGGGCCACCTCTCCATGAGTGATACTAGATGGGACATAAGCTTCACCCAGGACTTTCAAAAGGGCGTTCCGATGAATTTCAGAAGACTGTAGCAATGACAGGATGGATATCTGGGACGGGGTTTTACTCAATTGCTTAACAATAGAGTACTCTTTAGCTTGCACCTTCTTCCAGATACCATGATCTTCAGCCTCTACCATTGGTGCCTTGATTTGCTGGAGCTACCCTGAACTAAATTTTCAGAAGTGTAAATTCTTCCGGATCTAGTCACTCCTGCTGCAATGTCTGCTTCTTCCACTTTCGCCTTTTCCTTTCCATAATCCCATGGGACAGCATGGATATCAAATTGGGGAGGAGGAGGAACTCTGAGGACGCTAAATGGGGGTTTGTGCATGGCGACCTCAACCTCAAACGGAGCATGCCTTTGCACTACCATTGGAGTATGGGCGGTAGCAGTCACTGCTTCTTCTGGCTCAAGGACCCAAATGGATTTCTCCCAATCAGAGGTATTATCAACTTCTACCATGGTTATATGATGGTTAGGAAGGGAGTTGTTTGCAACATTTGGTGCTAGATCCTTGAGCTGGATGGCCTTAGTATCAATCAGCATTTGAACCTTATCTTTTAGGGCTCTACAAACTTTGGTAGTGTGACCTTTCATCCCAAAATGATAGGCACAAACCTTGTTAAGGTCATACCATTTTGCGTGAACATCCACAGGCAATGCAGGAACTGGGGTGACATAGCCAGCCTCATTCAGTCTCTCATAAAGCTGGGCTATGGGCTCAGCCAAAGGGGTATAGTTTTTTGTAGGTCTTCTTTCACATGGAGGTCTGTTTCGGTAGTTCGGTGTTTGAGTGGGGGGGTGGAGTTTGGAAGTATGTTGGCTGGGCATTATAGACGGGATATGAAGCTTGCTAATATTGAGGAGGAACACTTTGGTAATATACTGGCATGGGATGGGGAGATATAGGTGGTAGAGCTGAAGGATATGGAGTTTGAGAATATGGAGATGGAGATGAGGTTGTTGCTTGGTACTTATAAGGGGTTCTGGTTCCCTGAGCCATCATGACCGAACCTGTTTTCTTCCAGTTTTCTGCCATTTCACCAGATTGCAGAGCTTTGTTGGTGGCTTGTAAGGCCTCTAGGTTGATGATAGTCCCATTTTTATGCCTTCTTCAATTCTTTCGCCTAATTTGATAATTTCAGCGAAACTCTTCTCAGCTACAAGCATCATCCTGTCATAATATTATGGTTCTTGAGCACGGATGAAGTAGTCTGTCATCTGAGATTCTTCCATGGGAGGTCTGGCCCTGGCCGCCTCAGACCTCCATCTTATGGCATAATCCCTGAAGGATTCACTGGGCTTTTTTTCAGGTTTTGGATGTAGAACCAGTCAGGTGCATTTTCTACATTAAATCCAAACCTGTTCATGAAGTCTGTTGCCATGTCCACCCACTCAACCCATTTTCGAGGGTCTTGTTCAATATACCATGATAGAGCCTCCCTAGTGAGACTCCTTATAAACAACTTCATGAGTATCTTCTCATCTCTCCCCACCCCTACAAGCTTGTCACAGTACATTCGCAGGTGGGCTTTGGGATCTCCAATGCCATTAAACAATTCAAACTTTGGAAGTTTGTATCCTTCAGGCAGTTCTATGTCGGGGTGCATACACAAATCCTCGTAACTTAATCCTCCCAACCTCTTGCTTCCTTCCACATGCTACACCCTGTTGGCCAAGCTATCTAATCTCTTGGTCGGGTTTTTTATCAGAATGTCCTTTTGGGAGGACTCTGATTCATGGTAGTTATGGGTCACGGGAGCGGTTTCCACATATATGGGGTTGAGGTTGTTATTTCCAAGAGTATATGATGGGTTTGCATTTGGAATTGGTTCTGGCATGGTTGGCTTAGTTTTTTGGTGGTAGTGGTAAAATGGGATTTGGGTATTTTGGGCATGAAGTGTTGGGAAGATATTTGGATGAGTGGATTCAGGTCGGGATACATTGGTTGGAGGATTGTTTGGCATGGTTGTTTGGTTAGAGCGAGGAGGATTGTCTACATTTTCACCAAATTGGGTTCCGAGAGAAATAGACAACTTAGCCAAATCCCGCATATGTGCTACTTCTTCTTCCAACTCTAAAATCTTGCGCTCAAGTCTAAGGACGAGGTCACTTGGAAGTTGCCCTCCCTCAGAATTTTCTGCCCTTTTGTTGCTGCTGTTGTTGTCAACCATTTTACCCTTATCTCTGTGGTCTGTTCTTTGAGGAGAAGGAGAAGGGGGGGGGGGGGTCCCTTTTGATCGTGTATGTGCCAGAATGAAGGACAGA